>OX465107.1:25097726-25297286 GCA_949987565.1 Luidia sarsii | reverse complement strand
TTCTGAGAATGCTGGCAGCCAAGGAGTCTCAGCATGTGCACATTAGACTATGTGCGCCGACGACGACCCGTCACCCTAATAGAGCGACGGAGCGATTCCTCACGCCACACATGCACAGGTTCAATTGGCCAACCTGCACAATCGTATATAGGGGCGGCATGCATATTATCTTTGATGGGCCAGGGTGCCCGCTGACTTTCCTAGGTACCTGGCTAGAATCATTGGCAAAGCTGAGCTGACCAACCCTTCTTAGGCAATAAATATTGTAGTGCGTGCAAGGGAGAGAGTGCTGTGCATCACTCATACAGACTAACTTAAGGGAGAGAGACCAATTAGGCTTTCATGGCAACAACTACCTCGTCAGATAATGATTTCCCCGATTCTTGATGATTGATGTCACGACGTACATGTAGCAGTAGACCTCATCATGTCTGTACCGTAAATTAATCTAATTTCTTAGTACATGAGCTACCCGACACTTTCTCTCCCATATTTACTCAAAGATGCTCCAGCCTGGCTTTATTTTGTAGTGGACACTTTGTCTTCTATCCTACACAAATTTCCAGGTTTTTTTTTAATGCCCCAAAGGAAACTAATGACTCGGTAAGATTCATTCAAACTGCCAGTAACATACATGTACTGAAAATCGATCAAACATGTCTTACAGACAGCACAAATTTTGGCAGACTGATCTTAAACTTTGCTGGACCTATTTCATGTTTCCTGAATCATCAGACCAATATGCCTATATCCAGCATACAAAGATGCATAATTGCGCTTTGTAAGTACAGCAAGCTAACCACATGTCTGCATGTGTCATGTTTGTGGTCAATGGAATTCTATTGATGAAAAACAATTATTCACAATCTGGCTGGCACACAATATCATCGAATACTCCTTGATTTCAACTCATGCATGCGTGTCATTGTGTAAACATACACATTGCAAATGAACGAGAATAAGGCCTTCTTACAGTTAACTTCCTTGTGAACCGTTTGTGATCTTTGAAAATTCAATGTTTCAATACCTACGTACATGTAGGAAAAAACTGTTAAATACACACAATCCTGGTATTCTGAAGAAAAGGGAAGTTAAATGAAATTCAGGAGTACATGTAACCGTACTGTAGTAAGAAATACAACGCACCATATAAGCTTATAACGTCACCCTGTGTTTAGTACAGGGCGTGTACTTTCCTTTTAAACTGGAGCAGGCACAGTCAGTTTCTAGGTTACGATTCCGCAGTGCACAATGCGTGTGCACTGTGTGCATACGTACAAGTATCTTACCTCAGGACAGATGCTGACAGTCAGTGGTTAGCAGACCGCAGACAGCACACAGACACTCTACTTCACATAAAATTCAAACAGCGAGCAATCTCGGGCTTATGCCAGTTCACATTTGGTGGGCCTAAAGGAGAAGCACAAGCGGGCCCATCGTTCCCCCTTGGTCTATGGTCCAAGTACACTGTCCGATGTGTCAAGATCATTCTCAGAATTGCTGAGGGGATGGGGGAGGTTGAAATGAGAGGCTGGGGGACCTTTGAAAAAAAGGCCAAACTTCTGCGGCAAAGAGAAGAGGATACCCTTGCAGACACGGGGACGTGTGGCCATACATGTGCATGCCTATGACTCCCACGTGAACCCAGAGCTAGTTATAACAACAAAAAAAGCCTGACGCACATGTACATTGTCCGTGTATGGCTCCGAGTCTCATTCTATCAAAACAGAGAGTGCTGATGTTGGCGGTCTCTTTCCCCTCCCTAATTTACCAGGTTACTTGTAGGAGGGGGGGAAACGGGTCAATATTTACTGACAGCGGCAGTAAAACACAAAGAGGTTGACCATAAAAATGCCAAAACAGACAAAGTTGACTTTGATGTGACAAAGGGATACAGGTGACTTGAACTTACCCTGCCTCGGGAAGTAAAAAAAGCAGACAAACTCAGTCTTTGGGAATAAAAGCACATCAGCCGAGAGTTCTAGCAAATTTACCGATGAAATGAGGTTGAGGAGTGGCCTATTGGAGCAGCAGTAGCCCAACTGGGAGGGCTTTTATTTTCTACTTTTGTTTAGATTTTTTTTTACATTATTATTTTGTTTGGGCTGGCCCCCTCAGTAAAAATTGGGGACAATTCGCCAGCAGACAAGGAAAGAGGGGTTGATACTGCCTGCATGGAGCCAGCAGCACTTTTGACACAGCTATTCAATGTTGTGAGAGACTGGCTGCGATCAAACACTGCTTGGCACAAGCCCACTCCACCCACATACATTGTACATCAGTTAAGGATGACAACAGACTTTAGAAGAAAAAAAGAAGAGGAAAACAGAATGTGATCTTAACTTTGTTGTTATACCTGTGTCAGGGACAGGGAGGGGGAGGGGGTGGCCAAACAATGAATAAGTGAACAAGTGCAAGTTCAGTACTAATATCTTTTCCCCTCCCTTCCTCTTTCTCACTGTTCAGTACCATGCACAAGGTCATCGGCCTGCATGATTGACCTAAATAAACCAATGCCAGGGTGCTGGGGGATTTTTTCCCATACATGTAGGCCTACTGTACCTGCAGAGGATCAATTCATTGTGCCAGTTTAAATGGGCTGCAATCAGGCCAGGCATTTCCGCTGGACCAGTTTCAGTGTGTTGACTGGCTTGTGGGGGCGTACAGGAGAGTGCCAGTGAAGGGTGGGTATTGTACCATTATTGGTACAAATACTTCAACATGAACATCCACCAGTAAGCACCGCCATTGTCGTGAGCCGGTCGTCCACACATGTGCTCCGACAAGGAGCGCCACCAAAAAAACGACCAAGTTTTAACACGTCGACTTCAAAGAATGTAAACACAAAAGCGTATGTGATGGACAGTATGATCGGTATTTGAAATGTACAGCATGCCTCCATGTATACATAAAAAACCTCCTCATTCAGGTCTGTGTGAAAGGAATAATATGGTTCACTTTCCTTGTGAAAACTGAAGAAAGACATACCCAAGATGAAACAATAATTATGCACAAACGTTAAAAGTCCAAACAGGAAAGACTGGCCACCCATCTGCTTTCTCATGCCTCTGAGTCACATGACCACATCAAATCGCGATGAGAATTTCAGCATCACACTTTTCCAGTCCAGCAGTCATCTGACCGAGTATCAAGCAATTGCTCTGCCAGCAGAATCGGGGAAAACTCCCCAATAGTTCTTGAAGAAAGGTCCCGCTAGCTTTGGATGGAAACGCCAAACCCTGAACATTTTCAAGATTTACATTTATTGGGTCCTTTTAAAGGCAAAGGTCAAAAGTCAAAAGATTGCCACAGTTTGTGTGTTAAACCATTACCCATTCAAAATAAGAAATCCTGCGAAGATTTTAGCTCAAATGAAAAACTGAGAAAGTAGAAAAATGCAAAATAAGGTCATGGTTTACATACCGACCGTTCTGTAGTGTAAGAAATAGTTTATTACTCGCGAGTAATAACTACACTGCATTTGTCGATGTTTGATTGAAGATTTATCAAGACATACAGCATCCCAGACCATAAGATTTCAACATGAGGATTCTACATCAACTGTGTAAATCATAAGGAAATCTGTGGATATCGATGTTTTCTGATCTTCCCAATGTTGTATTGGGCCTTTTAAGTCATGCAGTACCGTAATCAGCTTGCAACCTTTTTGTACACGCACGCATGTATCACAACTCTTGAGTCCACTAGTTCTAGGACGGTGTACATGTACTTCACGTAATTCACTGTGCTTTTGGCTTCTCTTGTTTTGTTGTTGGGAGACCTGCTTTCATTTCAATGTTCCAGAGTCAAAATTAAAAGTGCACCTGGTAGGCAGCGAGGCACCACAAACAGGTCTCTGAACTTGCCTGGCCCTGTGAGAGTCGAAATCAGGCCAAGTTGTCTTTTGTCAGCCAGCAGGGCTTACGTGTGTCAAGCACCTCCAGCCAGCCCCTGGCCTGGGGCTCAGCTGTATAGGGGGGGGGGGGGTTCTGCCCTTGGATGTTGCACTGCTCAAGTCCCCCTCAATCCCTCCCTCCCCCCCCCCCCCCCCAGGCAAGCCCAAGCACCCACGAACTAAGTCAGAAACCCAAACCCTGAAAACAAACAGCTCAATAAAAAACACCAAAAGTTCCTTGTAAATACCAGAGGGGGATGGTATATTGAGAGAGAGAAAGAGGGAGAGAGAGAGAGAGAGAGGAGAGAGAGAGAGAGAGAGGGGGGGAGGGGGGAGAGAGAGAGAGAGAGAGAGAGGAGAGAGAGAGAGAGAGAGAGAGAGAGAGAGAGAGAGAGAGAGAGAGAGAGAGAGAGAGAGGGAGAGAGATAGAGAGAGAGTGAGTGAGAGAGAGAGAGAGAGAGAGAGGGGAGTGAGAGAGAGAGAGGGAGAGAGAGAGAGGGGGAGAGAGAGAGAGAGAGAGAGAGAGAGGGGGGGGGGAGAGAGAGACAGACATAGAGACAGACACTGGACAGAAGGCAAGGAGAGAAGGGAAAGAGACACACACAAATAGATGGACATCAACATTCAACAGCATGATCGAGACAGGGAGAGACAGGGAGAGACAGGGAGAGATATGGAGAGATATAGGGAAAGACAGGAAGAGACAGAGAGACAAAAGGAGAGACAGAGACAGACAGCGAGAGACAGAGAGAGACAGGGAGAGACAGGGAGAGACAGGGAGAGACAGGGAGAGACAGGGAGACAAAAGGAGAGACAGAGAGAAGACTGACGGTGAAATACAGGGAAAGACAGGAAGAGACAAAGAGAGAAAGGGTAAGACAGAGAGATGGATAGATTGAGAGAGAGAAAGGGAGAGGAAGCAAAAGAGAGAGAGATTAATATAGGGCAAGAGGGAGAGGGAGGGGGAAGGAGAGAGAGATAGAGAGGACATTATACACGCTACGCACATCTGGGGCACCAGCCTGAAAAATTGGGTCAGTGACGTCAGAAGAAGGGCTGTGATTGGCCGAGCAGGTAGGGGGGAGGGGGAGGGACCCAGGCAAGGTCAAACAAGGTGGGGGCAGCAGCCGTGGAAGTGGCAGCAAAACCTAGCCCCCGCAGGCTGCTGCAGATTTCAGCATTCAGCCCAACCTAAGCTATAGTCTCGTGATTTTGCCCGGTCTTTATTTGCATCAGTGACACTGGGACACGTGTTGAATATCCTTGGTAATTGTCAGGCCGTTTTTTTTATATATATATACATGTATATATATTCTTTGTGTGTGTGTGGACGGTGTTGGGGGGGGGGGGGGTTAATTCCTGCTCACTTCTGTAAGTCTCTCTATCCCTTCCCACACAGTGGCCTATATTTAGGCTTCATCCGAGCCTTGTCTGGACTTGGGAGTTTTGCCCTCTTTTTTTTTCTCTTTCGCTCTTTCCTTCCTCTCTCTCTCTCTCTGTCGCTCTTATTTTCATTTTCCCTTTCTGTGGGCCTACACTAAATGGGAAATCCATCTGGGCAGTAGAGTTGGGTGTTCCTCCTGTGCACTATGGGTTCACTGACCTAGCCTGGCACTCTTCAAGGAAATGGAGCAACTGGTGTCAACTTAAATGAGGTCAGTTTGCAGTGGTGTCTGGTGCCAATGACACCCCAAGCGCTCTAGCCTGCCAGAAATGGGCCGGGTGACAGGCCGATAGAACAGCGGGGACTGGCTGAAGGAACGGAGAAAGCAATACCAGTCCGGAGTCCAGCACTTCCATCACTAACACTGCTTCAGTGTGCTGCCAAGATTTCTCCCTCCTTCCCACTAGTCCAGACCCGCAAATGTCTGGTAATAACAACTTCGCCTTCAACTTCACACAAACTCAATTGACATTTAAGTGGAAATGCACCACTACGTGTGTTTCAAGTTTCGTCTTTCTCATTGAATTACCTGCACTTGCAATTAGGGCTAAGTGCAAGTGTAGTTCAGGGTATCAAATTTTTGTTTGTTGTAAGGTACATGTTTGAGAGGCAGATTAGTTTAAAAGCTGTTTGGCATATACTTTACATGTGCAGGAAGTAGATAGACAAAGCTAATTCTTGCTGGAAAGTGAAAGGTTGTCTCAACAACATCGTAGTGCAATGAATAAAATGTGCCTGCACATTATGCAATACATAGGCATGTACATAAATGGCTTTCAACTCAACATGCTCACTGTCCTTTGCTGTCATCCATTGAGCCGGAACTAGGATCTCGGAGAGAACAAACACATTCTCAAGGCTGGGGGAAACGTGATCAAAACAGGAGAGTGAATACAAACAGGCTACAATAGCCAGAAGGAAGTGCAGCATATAGTCAGGTGGATTGCATGGATCATGACAAGTACATGTCCATGTACCGGTATGCACAGACGTCACACGCTAAGTATTGTGTACAAACGTCTCATGCTAGACACTAATGTGCATGAACTTCTCATGCTAGACACTAGTGTGCATGAACTTCTCATGATAGACACTAGTGTGCACAAACTGATCATGCTAGACACTTGTGCGCACAAATTGTACAGGGAGCAACTAAAGAGAACTATCCGAATACTCATCCCCAAACACCCAGAAGAAGACTTATCCTCAAATTTTAAAAGAGGTCTCCCTCCTCCGCGATTTGGCTGAACATTCTGTCCTTAATTTGAACTGTCAAGTGTGACATGGCTTTCACATTCTAGGCCATAAGGCCCTACACGTGTATACTGCATGCATGTGTATAATGCAAAATACATGCAAAAGGGAAGTTAGACCATAGAGCATGGAACCTTGCTCTATGGTTAAAGACCACTCACTTTTGACCCACTTCTGAAATTTCCAAAGCCATTTCATTATAGGCCCAATAAAAATCGCTGAAAGACATGCACATAATCACAGTACTTTTCCCTCTCTGTTCAAAGATGAGAGGACCTGGTCACACCCCATGTCCCTGTCACAACATTGCATTCAATCTCTAACAAAAAGGGCGATGGACATGCATGCCCACAAGCAGTCCTAAAGGAAGTTAAACAAATAATTGATTCTGTATTAAAAAAAAAAAAAAAAAAATGTGTTTGCGTAGAGCATTAAAAGTTTCAAACCCATGCAAAAAGTTGCAAATAGACTCCTTTTTTTTGGGGGGGGGGCACACATTTTCTCCCCTAAGTCTATTCCTTACAGAGCAAACGTTCATGGTCACAGTTCCTTCTAGTTTAACCCCACCCACTTAAAATTAAACGTCATGGGGAGGGGGAGAGGGGCATTGAGCCTTTGAATAAAAAGGAATGCTTTCTGCCCCGATTCCCCCATAAAGAGACTTTAACCCAAATACTGGATCCGCCAATTCCGTGTTACTCTTATGGGAGGGGACTTGGGGGGGGGCTTTCCAACAGATGTGCATGTAGTTTTGGCAGGAACTCCGGGAAAGAGCAAGTCAGGCAGTCAATTGGCAACTGACAGTTTGAGAATAAGCAGCTCACTCCGTATGCAAGTCTGATTGGTCCGAGTCACATCGTCCAAGTCCAACAGTCCAAGTCCTGAGTCATCCAGGTCGAGTATAAGTTACAAATCACAAACGTAGAGTCCCAAGTCGGAGCCATGAGTCTTCAAGGTTGAATTTGTGTCACATGTCACAAACGTCGAGTCTCGAGTCTGAGTCTTGAGTCTTCCTTAAATTCAACACTGTAGCAATAGGCTCAGTATATCAAATATCAGGAATGTAAACTGTTAAGAGAAAACCATTTCATCAACCTATGACCCCCAATGCCCCAAAACGAGTCTCTAAAAAAGCTGATAGCTGGCGATTGGAGTCTATCTTTAGCAAGTGTCGCAAAGACCAGTTGTTTACGGTATATTAAGTTTTCATCGAGTTACAAGTCACGAAAGTTGGGCCTAAGACTGAGGCAGGAGCACTGAGTCTGAGTCATTTGTTATTACAACTCAAGTCCGAGTCTGAGTCATGGAAAACAGGACAGTCAGACTCAAGTCAGAATCCGAGTCACAAGTCATTCACGCATTATTACTCCGTAATAATTGCTTGTAAAACCAGCTCAGGGCATGCAGATGTAGTGGATCAAAATTTATGACAGAAATTAGTGACCAAAATAGTTGAGCTTAATTAGATTTTATGATTTTGTAGATATGTAAATAGATAGATGAACGGACTTGCAGCACGTGCAGCTAAGCTACGCACGACTTAAAGAATGATAGAGCAAATTATTCATTGCAGGTTCTATCAAATAAACCAGTGGGAGGGAGGTTGTGGGAAAAAGAATGCTTTGGGGAGTTGCAGTTTGGACGGCAAGGAGGAAGCAACGTGCTTGGCTCAAGTGAAGAGATAGACTGATACTAGATGAATAAAGGAGGAGCATTTTGAAAACCAAACTCGTCATCTATCGTTATGCATATACTTAAGGTGATATACAAAAATGTTGCAAACTGCTTACTGACTAAAATTACCAAAATGTTAATCTTAAAATTTAGTGGGCCTGACGTTTCGATCCTAGCAGGACCTTTCTCAAAGACCTTTGAGAAAGGTCCTGCTAGGATCGAAACGTCAGGCCCACTAAATTTTAAGAAGTTATGCATATATGTTACTTCATTAATACTTGTGTGAGTATCGCACCACCATCCATCCCACCTTTGCAGTTGCACAGAGACAAACCTGACCAAACAGAGTCTTACAAATGGTAACATTAATTTCTGTCATCAATTACAATCCACTACAAAACAGTACACGCATCTACGCTTTTACTGGACCAGAATTCGAACCAAATACCTCTGGTAATGTATAGCCAATCAGCGGTCCACCACCTCAGCCCCCCGGCCCTTTGGAGAGGGCCTTTAATTCCTAAAAAATCAGCTAATCTTGGCCAGGGGTATGGACGCCGGTCAGAAGCATTTGAACATTAACTGCTGCATATATCTCATAGAAATCACAGCCACCATTTTCATTCAGATACACACAACTCCAGTCTTTGGTTTAACACATAACAACATTGCAACAACTGACTCAACCCTAGTGAATTGCTTCTGACTGGTGTCCGCCCAGTATAATATACATGTACTTGACTACATGGAAAGGCTCACGCCTACACTGCACATGTGACATAGCCCAGGTGATTGTTTTCTCCAATTTCCCAGTCAGTACTGTAGCAACGTCATTGTGATGTCATCAGTGTTAAATGATGTATCAGTGCCGCTGAGATGTCTTCCCTCTTTGATTTATCTATAATGACTCGGCTTTAGAGAGCAGGTGAAACTGAAATTAAGAAATAAATATTAAATTATAACTACTTTACTAGAAAAAAAGACCCAAGAAATACAAGGACAGGACACGTAACTCTAATAACAGATTATCAAACGGCCATGAAATCCATGCATACCCAGAGAGTTATCGGCAAGTAGAGTGTGCTCTAAAGTAAACTAACGGTTATTTCAGACAAGGAGTGTAACCTATCAACAAGAGATAGGCACATAGCTAGGAATATAGGCACATGCAGCACTCAATTAATTACACAGTATACACACATAACTGACTGTAGCTTACAAATGGTGTGCAGAGTAGACAGCCTGATATACACACAGTGAGACAACAGGGTCGTCAGGTTCTTAACAGGAGGTTACAACATTGATCTGGTGACTCTTCACAGCTTTCGACGACGTGATGAAGACTGACCCAAATCAAATGTTCCCGCGCTATAAATACTGAGCTCACATGCGAGATGCATGCCTCGATACTATTGGCTAAATAACATCCCGTGATCCAAATTCTATGCAAAGTAAGAGATCGTGAATAACAATGCATTCAGAGAAATAAAGAGGCGCATGGCTAAAGATTCCAACGGGACAAAGACTGGCCAGGTAGCGACGCAAACCAAACTCCATGAATAGCCGCAAAGAGACTTCCGGACAAACTTCTTTTGTTCTTGGCGGATTGAAACCTTGCAGGTATTTAAACTTAAACCATGAGAAAATTAGGACCATCAAAGGTGCACTCTTCAAATCCCCATATCTCCTTAAGTTTTAGTTTGAAGGGGTTGAAACTAGGAAAGTACTAGTAAATGTGGCACAGTAATAATGACATCATGTGATGAAAAGCTCATCGCATGACTGGTCACATCCTTCCAACTGGTCTGATTGAATTGATCAAAGGTATGTTCTGCCCAAAAAGCTTGTGTCCACAACCACATTTCTAGTTGTTGTTTTCAAACTTTTATTGGTGGGATACATGTTCTCCTTAATTACTTCTGCAAAGTTTCTCAAGATAAAGAACACACACACAAACAAGTTGAATTGACAAGTTAATAACCCAAATGCCCAAATCTCAAACAATGTTGAGGGCTTGATGTTTCCATCATGGCAGGACCTTTCTCATAGACACAGTTTTGGCAAACTGTCAATTTCAACGATTCACACTTTTTTAAATGAAATTTGGCCAGTGGGAACAGATAAAATTGAAAATGAATTCACTGATCACAAAAAGGCCTCTATTAAAAATGACGCCAATGTGTGAGCTGGTATGAATGGTTAATGACACGTTAGTGATGGCCTACTTTGATAAGTCAAACCATTCAGAGAGTACAGCATCTGCAATGATAAGAGCAACGAGTCAAATTTGAAACCTCATATTGCCTCTTCACAGGAGGAAATACATTTCAAAGAGTTTCAAGTGAACAAAACCGGACCTTTTGGGGGATTCGGTCGTGCCATCCGAGTGTCAGGCAAAAACAAGCTCCTTCGGCGTTTCCTCGAAAGGCTTTTATCTGAAATTGCTAACCCAAATACCAAAACTACCAATTCATACCGGACTCATTTTTCCACCCCTGGGGAATGTCATTTCCTGGGGTTACGATTCCCCGTTTCGCACACCACATGCACACGCACACACACGCAACTACGCACGCACACAGGGGCAGCACATACCTTCCCCGTCTATTTGGTAGGAATTAGGTTAGCAACGCTGACCTACATACATAAATGTACTGAAGGGGCCCCAATAGGCAACCAGAACATGTCCATGTACATGTACGTACATGTACATGCACAGTACAGTGTACCCGTACATGTACATGTACAGTACATCACCGGTGCACTCACATGCGCATGAGTGGGTTTGGGGTTTTTTCCCTCTCATCTTCTAACAGTTGTCCACTTTCTAGTCTTGAGCATACTGTGCATAGACCACATTCTATGACATGTATGTCGGCCATGTGGTCCCGTCTTCCAGCCCTTTGCATTATAGAATTAGGTTAATAATTTGATACCCATTCATATGCATGTTTTTGGGGCCAGGTCCCAGCTCACAGTGGCTGGCGAGTTACTGCACTTCAAAGGACATACTTCCTAGCTATAATAGCCCCAGAGCATGTGTGTAGTCTGATTGTCTATCGGCCTACCCCTATCTCATATCCCTCATCCCCACCTCGATCTCCACTCCTCCTTTTTTTCTTCTCTTTTTTTCAATGCATCACTTGGCACCTCGAGACATATCTGGGTCACAGCATGTCTGGTGAAAATAGGCCAACCGGCAAAGGGTTGGTGGGGGTGGGGACAGAGGGGGGAGGAGGGAGGATGGTGGAGGGGGTCCATTGCTCTATCACGCTCATCTTGAAACAATCCTAAGCCCAAGCCATGCACGTATGTTGGAACACATGTGCGTGATTTGATGCATGCATCAAGACTAACCCCATGCGCATGTCCGCCAGATATGTAGGAAAAAAAGGAAAATAAAGAGAAAGAAAAAGAAATGTCCATGCCTGACAAAGCTCTAGCTCTGTCCTTTGCACCCCTACCTCTCTCCCCCTCCCCTCCCCACTCTCCCCCTTTGCCGTCCTAACTTCCTCATAAGGTTGACCCAATTCAAGCAATTCAGCCGCGCGGCGGGATCCAACCGTGCGAGCGGCGTGAGGCGTGCAGACAGTCGCTCGGTGCTGGGCGTCTGTATCAAGGCCACAGGGTTGTGGGGCAGAGATCGTGGCCAGCGCGGTGCGGTAACTGGGCCGGAAGAGGACCCCCTAAAGCCCGACATTGTGTAGACCATGACTAACAGCACGGGCCCACGCTGACGGATGGCTGCACCGACTGAAATGTTCCTAACCGTGAAAAATTGGGTTTCGGCCCTGCCCCAGTACCATTATTCTATTTTGAAGGGGAAAAGGGGAAGGGGTTATAAATGAAAATACAGGTCGGCTTCATATCCCATTATTAGCAGCATCTGTTAAGCTATATTTTGTGTAAAATGGAGGGCTTGGTGTGAAAAATGGGTGGAATTAGAGCAATGTATGCAACTTGCATACATCTATGTGCATTATGCACTCAAAACATACAAGTGGACCTTCAACCCATTAAAACTCAATTCCCTTGAGCCGTTCCAAGTTAACTCCCACACCCAATCCATTTTTCCTCTCATGAACATGTAGGCCTATAGTCACAGTATCTCATAATTGGACAATCACATTTTGAATCCAATTTTTTTTTTGGCCACACTGAGAGGCATTAGGCACTCTAGGCCATAAAAACCGGGTGAGAAAAGGAGATGTCAGCAGAGGAATTTGTTTAATTTCCGAAAAGAAATGATTAGCACATTTGCATTTTAAGTATTTGGACTCAATATTCATATTTACATCATGCATGTGGGGCAATGTAACAGCATGAATGTGTTTGGCCTAGATGTAAGTAACCATCATTTGTGAATACTTTTGACACAGACAAATGTTGTGATTAATACTGACATCAGTATGACCTGAAATGAATTACAGATCTTAAGCTGTGTGTGCATTGGACATCTTTTTCCGAGGATTTTCACCAAGCCGATGGGCAAGTGAAAAATGGGCAAATTGAACCGACATCTGCACTTGGACTTTTGAATCAGGTAAATGTACCTGTGACGCTTGGAGATAATAATGTAGGCTGACAATACCGTTGCTCATGAGGGCACTTTTACAAAATTCCATTCATAACGAATTTTTAAAATAAATAAAAAATAAAATAACAAAATAAATAAAACACCAAACAAGACATAATTGAGATCACAAAATACGCTTACATAATTCCCAGTCTGCCTTGGTATTTGTCTCATCTGTTTCAACATGGGGGTTTATATTTGCCATTGTACATTACAATAATTATTGATCTTGGCAGATTAATTCCAGTCTGGTACATTTCTTTGTACAATTTGCACCCCCCCCCAAAAAAAGAGAGAAACAATTAGACATTGACACTTTAATTAATCTGTACGTTATTGCCTCCACAGCTTAAGAGAGAGGGGTAGGGTGGTGACTCTGGTGAGTGGACTTAAAGCTTTCCTATACTGTAGTGCCCTGGGATTTCTCTCCCAATTTGATTTAAAAAAAATATGATTGCCAGTTCTGAAATGTCTGCCCATCCATGCAAAACAAATGGTTCAAATAAATTGAACAGAAAAAAAATCTGAAGCACCCACCCCCCCCCCAAAAAAAGGACAAAAATAATGTTTTTTCAAACAGCAGGGGAGGAGGTTGGTTATGATAGGAAGTGAAGTGAAGATAATTTGTTGAGCTACACGAAGACCTGGGGTTTTTTTTTCAACAGAGGGATGGGTAGCTTCTGTCACATCTGTCATTGTACAATTGTACAGGAGCATTTGGCCTGAAGAAAAGTGTATTGTAAAAAACAAATATCAAGGTTGCAGCAGTTGACAGACAAAAAATGCAGAGGCAGACACTGCAGACCGATAGACAGACAGAAAGGCAGAAAGAAAGACAGACCAGGGAGGACAGATAGACACAGCCGGAGAACTGCTGGCCTTCCCTATGCACAAGCTTATAAATATATACATGCTCATGGCCCAAGTCTATAATCATCAGGCACCTGCACATGTCTGAACATGTGACAAGTGAACTCATTTATTGTGACCCCACACTGATTGTGGTCAGGGCGTGGGTTTCCCCCCCCCCCCACGTTTTCCTCATGGTCAAACCAAGTACACAACCTGATATCCCCACCCCCTCCCTGCAATCTCTGGGATGAGAAATGAAAGATGATGTACATCACAAGACCAAAGTCTTATCATTTCAGAAATTTAGTGACAAAAGTTATTCAAGGATATTTTTGTTTCGATATTTGTTCAGCATATGAAATCAAATTCTACTCACTGATTTTATAAAAGTGTGCACATTGTATAGTGAAGCAAACCACAAGATATTGGAGGATTCTTTTTCACCAGTTCAGTGTTACAAAACACTACGCTATTCACTAATCTGGTAATAAACAACTATGATAAATTTACTGTCCAATACACTGATCAACACTCAGCGATGGGTATGTTACATAAATATTGTTCAGTATATGTACACATGTACGTGCATCGTGCAATTCCATGTACCCTATACACGCAGAGAGAAGAGACACAGATATCACCCAATTCACAGTGCACCAATAGCTCCTAGGACTACCCATTACCACCGTCTAATGGAAATGTATTTACGGTATGAACACAGAGATTGTGGAGAAACATGCATGTTTGTAATTAGTCTGGCCATACGTGTACCTTTTCATAGTTATTCTGCACGGTTTCTATTTTCTAAGGACAGGAGCTGCAGGGGGCCATAAACACAGAGAAACTAGCCTCGTTTGCAATTACTCTGACCGGTAGTAATTATTCGGCATGGTTTCTAAGCAGAAGAGATGGGGAGAGGAGTCACTGTAAGGCCTCCTGAAGTCACCGGCAAATGCTATTTAAAACAGAAGATAAAGCAGGCAGTCACATTTTGGGGACACGTGCCGACGGAGATAACGGGTTACTTGGATTAATGCACATGTGGCTACATGTGAATGTAAATGAAGGTGTTCATCCGGATGGCCAGAGGCTAATTCGGGCAGTTCTTGGAGAGGCATCACAGGGAGTCTCAATAAAGTAAAATATTAGGAGAAAAAATAAAGACTTCTCCTTTTTCAATAAAAAAGAGCGGGATATACAAAAACTAGACCTGTACATATATACTGTACATATACCAGTACTGTACATATACTGTTGTACGTACAGTATGTATAGTATAAAGGGTCACTTCATGGTTTGAGAGTCATTGCCATTGATCAACCAAAATGAATGAAAACCAGGCAAAGGGTCTGGTTGAACACTCCTGAGATATTATTGCTGACAACAAAAATTAATATCAATTAAAAATGAGAAAACAACTACGGTACATCAGGGTATGTTTATAAAGAATGCTACTGTAACACGAACAGGACCAAAGCACGAAACTACAAAACTGACAAACGCAAGATTGATTCATCTTTGGAGTCCTTCTCAAATTTCAAAAATCACCGGCAGCAGATTTGCGGAGATTCTAAAATGTTGACACATCTCACATTTGATTTCCAGTCGACCAGGGGGGAAGGGGACACTTTAATATATGGGTGATGAAAAAAGAAGAAGAAAAGATTCTTCCCGCTGTTAGTACTCTATAGAACAAGAGGTGGGCTTAAACCCACACACTATTAACCCTCCAAAATACCACAATCACGTTTGCTTTCTCAAGTATTAGGGCTGATCTTCAGATTTGCAAGGGTACAAATGTTCATGTACCTGTAACCATGATGTAACATGTACCTATTCTCAATCTCACAGCACAGAGCTGCAGATAATTACATCTGCACAGCTTTTCAGCAGGATACAGACCAGTGTTTATTAGCTTTTTCGCCGCCAAGCGAAAAAGCTATTGTTGTTTTTCTGATTTTTGTAGCTTTTCCGTTCCGAAACGGAAAAGCTATTGTTTTTGTTCTGATTTTTTTTTTTCGTCTTCTTATCGGAAAAATCCCATAGACAAAGCACAGAGTTTTTCGGAAGGCACTTTTGCCATTGAACAAACTTTGATTTTTTTCAAACTTGACAAATGCATAGAGCCCTTGCTGAAATTTTGCGTCGTAGTCTTGAAAACGTCATGACGTCACTACGTGTCACGTGACAGTGCTTTAAAGGGGCAAATTTCAAACTTCAATAAAAGCAAAAGTACAAGTTCATTTGGTTTCAATTTTGCAGTATATCTAAGTTGGGAAAAGGTGTATCCAAAAATTGCCCTCATTTGATCATGATGTCATCTCATGAATATTAATGAGGTCATAAACTTTTAAGATTTTAACATTAAATTGAGCATATTTGGCCAACGGAGCAAGATTTTTTTAATTTTTTTGTTGATATCTATTGGAGATGTACTTTACAAATACCCTCCATGGCCAAAATGCCATGACAATCGAGATGTCATCAAAATGCGTGTTTTTAAAACACATATTTGCCAAAAGTCAATCTTCTTGAAATTTGGTAGGAATTTAGCTATTGGGCTAGGCATTCTAAATCCTGAGTTTGGAAGCAATTGACCATTGTTCAGCATTATTATGATTTTATGAATAATATAATGAAGTCCCATACACTTTGTGCACAAAATATGCACATGAGTTTTGGGTTAGGAATCCCGTTGATGTCCAAAAAAATTTCATCAATTTTTTTTAAATTTTTTTAAGAGAACCAGATGCTGAAAAGCGTTATGTTCTGTTTGCCAACAGACATAAATTTCTAGTTGTTGTTGTACTTGTTGTTGCTACTGCTGCTGTTGTTGTTGTTGTTGTTGTTGTTGTTGTTGTTAAGGTTGCTTGTATGAGGTTGTGCAAATTTGTGTGCTATGCAATTCTTGAGCAATTTCTTTAGCATTATCGGAAAGTAATATTTGAAAAATACCCACTTTATATTACATTATGTAAATATAATATTTTTTTCTCAAATTAATGGTAGGAGAATACTAGTGGGGCGGAGAAATGTTGAGAAAACCAAACGGCAGCAACAATGTAGACATGCATGGAAGGGCGCCCTCTAGTGGCACCTCAAAGACAGTTGAAAGTTTTTTTACATTGGAAAGCAGTATCCAAATTTTGCCTAGGAGCCGTCTGACATAACTGACTAAAGACTCTCGATAAGACTTCATAAGAGGCTTCAGAAGTTCCGGTAGGCCTATATGCAAGAGGAATTGTATTAGAATAAAACAGAAATTGAAACCAAAATTTCATGGCTTATAGGCATCAACGTTTTGATCCTCGCTTTTATGCAAACATTGCAAAGCTTCTTACCAAAAGAGGATTGAAAGTGGAATGTAAATTAACATACTTTCAAAATTGCATACACCTTATCCCTCCAGAGTAAGTCTAATATATTTGCATAAAATAAAATTATGGCATTTCTAAAAGACCTATGGCAGAAGTTGGCGATGGCAATACCAAATACGAAATTTGGTCTATCACAAAAAAAGGTAAATCTTAAACATTGCATGTGGAAAGTGAATGAGCTACAAATCGTCAGCATTTTCATAACTTAAAATTTAGTGGGCCTGACATTTTCATATAGCGGAAAAGTTATTTTCAAACGTAACATTTGATGATAGATTAATCATGTATTACTTCAAGTTGTAAACCTCAGACCACAAGATCAATTTTACAAAGGATGGATGTTCCAAAATATTATTAGGCCTACTGACTTTCAAAGTGATGTTTTCAAATTTATTTTTGTCTGCTGCGTGGATGGATTTGCTAGTTCCTGAAAAGTTTGAAAAAACCGACGAAATGTTTCAAAGTTCACTGATAAAAGGTTGTTCTTTTTATCAAATGTTCACACTTCCATGGGGCTCACCCTGGTCATGGTGTCAATTGTAGAGGGTGCCACTACTCCGAGTGGGCGGCAGCGACGCACGGCAAAAGATGATGGTCACCAGACTTTGAGAGGATCAGCACTCAGCACAAGGCGCATGTACTAACAAAAACGAACAGGGAAAGCTGCTTATTTCAAACGCACTACAGAACTTCTGCCTTTGAGAAAGGTTCTGCTAGGATTGAAACGTCGGCCCCTTCTCATTTGTTGAGTATTTTGGACATTTTAGTCAAGGAGCAGTGTGCATCGTCTTTTTTTTGCAATTTAAAGTACCGGGTAAATACAAATAACTGTTGCAAACTGCTTACTGACTAAAATGACCTGCAATACATAAATCTCAAATGTTAGAGGGCCTGATGTTTCAGTCCTAGCAGGACCTTTCTCAAAGGCAAAGCTAAAGGTCCTGCTAGGATCGAAACATCAGTGCAATTTAATCATTTATTGCCATAATTTCCTTAAATTTAGATGGGCCAGAACTCAAAGAGAACCCGTTTTATAACTGTCTGGTTCCCTACATGATGTCCTTTTTGTTGTGGCCAGTTTAGTGGCAACTCATTCCTAATGTTTCAGACAGACTGATGTTGTATTAAGTGGCCTTTGTCAACCAGGCACTGTTTTCATTGAGCTTGTACATACCAGGGTTTCCCCAGCATATTAAACTTGGAGGTGGCCCACCTCACACTTTTGATGGGCCACCTCAGGTATTTGTCTCCAAAACCTGCAATCTCAGGGGTCAAAATCATGCCTGAGGAAAAAGTACACTAATAATTTACATGCACATTTTCCAATGCTTTATACTTATAGACTCATTCCCTATCCAATCTGATATCTCTGCGCAGTTTGCTAAACACCATTTCCTCCACCTCTCCTTTTGGGATAAAACACTGACTGAATTGTAGATAAAAGACCAGCACATTCTGACAGATTGACACTTCAACATTTGCATATATAAGATGGCAAATGAGTCTGCTTCGTACTGATCACAGACATTTTCTTTGAGTGAGAAAAAGCGGTCTATTCCTTGCTCTTTCTGGTATGTTATAATCAGTGAATGTGGCAGGGGGGAACCAAGACCCAAGTAATAGGAGCTACACAGAATATTGACTGTTCGGAGATGTACTGGTACACCGTACTAGTACTACTACTAGTAATAGTAGTACTAGTACAGTACTCTAGTACTAAGTACTAGTACTACTAGTACTAAGTACCTGTACTAGTACTAGTACTAGTACTAGTACTAGTTTATCGGCACTCAGGAATGTGTCGAACCCGGACCTGGACATACTGGATCCGGGAACTGGATCACTATTACGATACTTATCTCAATCAAAAGTGTCAGGAAAGATGGAAAGATATACCGGGTACATGTCTTTTAACCACGCCTACAAAAAAAGGGTCTGGAACATCACAAATCTTGGGAAATCATTATCACACTGATGACATCTAAATGAGCGAAATTGCGGCAGAAATTAACCAAGTTAGAATTATACACACGAATAAGATGTACAGTGCCTCAGACTAACAAACATTCAGAATTAAAATGGAAAACAATTAAATTAAATTCAAGCATTTCTTTAGAAGTTGTGTCAAGCTGGACATTGTCTAAAAAGCCGTTTTATTTTTCTGACTGGCTTTTGGAGGGTTGTGAACTTGTGATACGGAAACCTGCAGAAACCTATCCAGAAAAATCATGGAATATTGCAGTATTTTACGAAGCACTATTCTCTAAACACATTGCTGTATGTACATGTACAGTAAACATTGTGAGTTCTCGTTCATCTTAAATTAAAACCACCGACAAAAATGTCATCATAACATCAAAACAGTTCTAAATTCTATGACGTTAAATACAACTTAAGTACTACTACTAGTACTACTACTACAAGTACTAGTACTAGTAGTAGTACTAGTAGTAGTAGTAGTACTACTACTAGTTTACGTCAGTTGACGATATTTCTTGTTATTTAATAGGGTACAGAGCATAACTCTACTTAATAAATAATAGTTACTTACTGCTTGAACTTGAAGTTTGTTTGATCCTGGAGGTAGAAGTAGATTTGACTGCAGTTCGATGTTGCTAGCAGTAGCAGACTAGCACTGTAGCAGTAGCACTCAGTAGCAGTAGCAGTAGCAGGATTTACCTGTACACCTGTACACTACACGTGCGCTCGTCACCGAGTCTGACGGTTACGGGCGAGACCAAACCTGCTCCTATGTCGACAACAGAACAGCAACTGAGCGTAGATTGAGTTTTGATGAGTTTTAATACCAGCTGAGTCCATCAACTACTGGCCTGTCAGATCGAACGCAACCTGGCCCCTTCACGGGATCTAAGACCCAAGACGGATGACAAAAAAAAACCGTCCATCAAAGAGCCTTCCGATTTTGCATATCATCTTCAATCCACGAGGCGTGCAACGTGATTTGAGAGGTGGATCCCCCATTACTCCACACGGACACGTGCGTTGGGTATAAACAGCGTGCGTGGATCAATGCAATTATTGTGTGGGGGTCATTAATAATCAGGATCTCAACTGAGTGCTGCCGCTGCTGCACGTGTGTCCCTCGATCCCGCATGACCTTTTACTGACGTATATCTCTCCATGAAAAACACATTTCTATCACAGATAAGGGAATTTTAATCAAAGTCTTGTCACTATACACTAGCCTCTGAGGAAATGAGTAAAAAAAATTACGAGGAAAAAACACGAACCACAATTTACATTAAATACTCAAATAAAAATGAGGAGGTCCTGACGTTCCGATCCTAGCAGGGCTAAGCTTTTTCAAAGGCAGAACGGAATACTGATGTTATGGATGCACCTACTGTGGGTGTGCGATATTATGCACAGTTCTGAGTACTACGCTAATTTACTTTCAGATTGAGACACAACCTCATGACGATCACCCCTATAACTGGACATCGACGATCCTTGGACAGTATAAGCTGTCTCATCCATTGTGTTGTCTTGACCTTCGGACCTTAGTTTGATACTAGACTGTGTCTGGTGGACGAACAAAATTACGCCAGCAGCCGTGCAATTATTTTCTAGCCTGATACGTCTAAAAGATGCTGCACAGTCCGAGCTGTTATCTGTGAAGCAGGAGATTATTTCAGGCCGGCTTACCAGGCTAATAAGTATCAACCGACTTCCGACTTCCGAAGTGGGATGTCCTGTCGATTCAAAGTAGCAAAGAAAATTTGACTGAAGCGGGATTTGAACCAAGGTCCCACTAATAGCTTAACGCACGAGCGCTCTTACTTTCCTCAAACAATAGTCAACTAACTTTGCTAAAGTGGTGGTCAGTTTTTCCACTCCATGGCTTTTCCTTCCAGCGCTTGAAAGAGCTTGAAGCAGCACTAGGGTTCCTTTCTCTCCCTAGTTCTTGCACAATATATTTGTTTTCATTACCTAGTCTTGCCAGGCGAGTTCGGGGCAGACTCTGCCGTGCAAAGTGACCATCATCCTTCATGACCTGGGCCCAATTTCATAGAGCCGCTTATCAAGCACCAAAAGTTAATCGGAGGATCGGCTTATATACAAAGAGCAAGGAAACTCAAAACTTCATTAGTTTTGTTTCAGGCTAAGCAAAGGACAGTGGAACACAAGTCAAAAGCAATTGACGTTACATCGAAATGGGGTTTGTAATCCTGCGCAATATTAAAGAGGAATAAGAATTTTCATGCTGAACGGATTGTCGCAGTTTGTCCCTGCTTCCATGACCAGCGTTGAGGAACTTTTTGAGTTCATATAGGAGAACAGGTTCATTCATTCATTTTTTTCATTTAGTGTTTCTCAAGGCATCAACAAGACCAAACAATGACAGCACAATACAAATACAATGGCAACAGCCTTGACGGACTACCAAACGCGAACTAAATCACAATCACGTGGCTCTCAAATTGTTACCATGCGTCACAAACAAAATAATCACGACAATCAGAAAACAAATAGGGCCTAATTAAAGGATACAAAAATAAGCGAGTAAATTGCAGTTTTGCATGTCTTGCAGCGCTCTGGCTGCTGTGTTCTGTACGGTCGATCAGATCATACAGCAAGGAGAGCAGGCCACAAATTCATAGAGCCGCTTAATTAAGGGTGAAAATCTGCTTAGCAGGATTACATACCCCGCTCGATGTGACGTCAATCGCTTTTGACTTGTATTCCACTCTTCTTCTTTACTTAGCATGAATGAATAGAGAAGTGTAGGTTGGCAAGGCGATCCTATGAAAGATGACGTTTTGAAATGTTGGCGCTTAAAGCCCCTTTATACACAACCATGGTAAGATCGAAAAACATAAATGTTCACAGATTTACATGAAACTTATACAGTTTGAAGATGGCTATGGTAGAAACCTCGCACTGAAATATTTCTGCCTAAAATGTTGTATTTTTGGAGAAAAGAGTAAAAGAAATCGTTTACGTCTCACCGAGATCTATAAACGTTTTTCTTTTTAGGAACAATTTGTTGAATGTTGCATTTTCGCGAAACGAATGAAACGGTTTTTCACTATTTTCTCGAGACTCGGTTGGCGGATTGAGCTGAAATGTTCACAGGTGTGTTAATGTGTGCATAATACCTTGGACCAGACAACGTATAAGTGCTATAGGCCTTCCTTATTATTTATGCAAATCGTATGCATCGAACTGAAAGCGAGGCTATGGGCGCTAACAGATTTCCGTCGGCGAAACACTGCGCGGTTCCACTGTGCTCCAACAAGAAAAATACACCGCCAAAATCAGCTTCAACCTACAGTGATTCCAAAGAGCAGAACCCTATGAAGATCAGGCGAGATGAGGAGCCACTTTACAAAGTATAAGATTTCTACTTTTAAACGACTTATTTTTTAAAGTAAGATTCGTAGGCCCTACTGTTTGTAAATGGAATCGTCAATGTTGAGCGGGTCGCGTGTTACTGCACGAACTTGTTGTGCTTTACGTAACGTTCGTGCAGTAACACGCGACAACACTCAATATGGACGATTCCATTTACAGACATGACGAATCTAACTGAAATAAGTCGTTTAAAAGTAGAAATCTACCTTGAAAAGTGGTCCCTCATCTCGCCTGATCTCCATACTCCACTTTTTCCCTCAGGGTTCTATCCTTTGGAAATAGGTGGAAGCTGATTTCAGGCGGTGTATTTCTCTTGTTCGAGGAGCACACAGTGGAACCTTGCAGTGTTTCGCCCACATCTCGGAAATCTAGCGCTCATAGCCTCGCTTTCAGTTCGATGCATACAATTTGCATAAATGTTAAGAAAGGCCTATTTTTCGACCTCGACCAATGTTGTGTTCCTTCGAGCGCCTCTATGAAATTTGGCCCCCATCATAGAGCCACTTAAGTGCCAAAATAAATACAAAAACCTTCCTCAATAGAATTAGGTTTACCAGCCAAAGTTCCATTACTGATTATGTTATGTGAGCAACCAATATTGGAATACAAGTCAGGTCCAACATGCATCGAGGGAAATAATGGTCGACAATCTCTTCGATCGTCACGCAGGAGCTATCCCTGTATATTAAGGCTTTTCTTGTTTTCCCTGTTTTCTCATCAGCCCCCCCTTCATTGAATTGTGGTCCTTAGTAGTGTCCCATCATTCTGTTGTTCGTCCTGACTTCTTTTGTGATTCTGTGTACCGGTATTCTTTTTCTATAGTTCACCGTACATTAAATCGAGTGTTTGGATTCCAAAGCCCTGTCCTCTGGCCACTCATTCATTCAGTGTACTTGTTGTCACTCTGGCCCAACCTGAACTACCGTTCCCTGAACTACGTTTGGGGAAGACATTCCCTGCTTAACACGTGTTTTCTATGAAATTGAGCCCTGATTCTGAATCCGTTCCGTTCAAGTCCTGTCTGCATGGCTCCGGGCGGCACGGTCAGTTGAAAAGCTGCCGTTGACCGTAACGCCGTTGTCCGAGTCGCTGACTGCGGGACAAAAAAAACGAGCAGCTGGTTGTTCATTTCCGTTTGACCTTTACAAAACCACAACAACTTGCAGTGAATTTTAGATTAGCCATAGCCTTTGGGTGATTAGGGGATAGAGTCATAGAATATGATAGCCTAGTACAGTAACTTTAGCCCTTTTACTCCTTTTTTTAAAAACATTTTTGGATTTCCAAAAATGTTAAAAAAGGAGTAAAAGGGCTAAAGTTACTGTTGCTAAGAATAATATGATTTTTGCGTCGACGGGAGAATGTAATAATTCTCCGGACGGGTGATATAACTCCTTCCCAACTGCCTGAATATTATGCACGGGCAGCTCGGGCGGAGTTCGAAAAGATAACTCCTGCTTTCTGGTGCGGACGTAACCATGAAGGATTTCTTTCCTCCATGATATAACCACTCTTGGCCAGCGCCAAGTCGGTCGAGCTGACCGTGTGCTGGATTCCAATCTGAATATAGCGATGAAAGTGTTATTCAATGTGTGTGTGTTTTCGTTTTTGCACTGCTCAAGATTAAGAAGCACTGCAGGGACGCGGTTAGAACATAAAATTTAATGAAATAGGCCTACCCTTGTATAATCGGTGTTTATCGGTTCCCTGAGGCGTTCATTTTTATGTGTAATGCACCTTTTTTAGCGCAGCACCAGTCTTTTTCTCAGCGAAAAAAACCTTTAAAAAGGTGGATAAAAGGGATAGAGATTCTGAAAATAGTTTTCTGATGGCAACAGACGGGAACGCGTTGCACAAGCATACATTATATTAGCCCGAATGGTCTCCGTGAAAACAAGCTTCGAAATGGACACTGCACTGCACGGTTTGATGGGTCGGATCATTTCGGTCGTGTCAGCGTGATTTTTGACGTCCAAATGCGGCTTTTCTAGGATCGTGTCAGGGATTAAATACATGTTTATTTCACTGCTGCCATCTTCAACAACGAATCCAGCTGGCATGTCGACGAATTTGTCAATAATTATTTACTCCTGAAATCGTTTCTCTTGAAAAACGTGCATTGAGCGCACGTGCCCCTAAAAGCACGGACACACTTCCTCGACAAGAGTAATGGACAGAGTCTTCACACCATGACGTCACCGAGGACAACCTCTATGGGGCGTGGCTGCTCCTCCTTCCAAACCTAAATGATTCGTTTACACTCTTTCCCAAAGTTTGAAAAAAAAAATACTGACACATTTTACTGAAGAATTCACTTCAGCACGAGGCGCGATTAGGCCTAAATTCGTTTTTAACAAGAATGCTCGCCCCTTATAGGTGTTTGAATTTAAAACTAAATAATAATAAATAAAAAAATGCACTGCAGTTGATGTTGCTGTATATTGACACCAGAGTCACTGACGACTCCCCCCCCCTTATCCACCAACGTCACAGAATCCGCATCCTGGCAACCAAGATTGATGGAGACATCATCTCCATGCTACTCACCCCCTTCTGTCCTTATTATGTTTGCCTTTGAGAAAGGTCCTGCTAGGATCGAAACATCAGGGCCTCTATACTAACTTTTGAGATTTATCATAATTTATATCGACAGAATCGGGCGGGCAGGGAGGCAGGCGGACAGCCGGAGGCACGGGCAGGCGGGCGGGCAGGGAGGCAGGGAGGCGGGCGGACAGACAGGCAGGGAGGCAGGAAGGCACGGGCAAGCGGGCAGGGAGGCACGGGCAGGCAGGCGGGCAGGCAGGCAGGCAGGGAGGCAGGGAGGCGGGCGGATAGCCGGAGGCACGGGCAGGCGGGCGGGCAGGGAGGCACGGGCAGGCAGGCGGGCAGGCAGGCAGGCAGGCAGGCAGACAGGCAGGGAGGCACGGGCAGGCAGGCGGGCAGGGAGGCACGGGCAGGCGGGCGGGCAGGGAGGCACGGGCAGGCGGGCAGACAGCCGGAGGCAGGGAGGCGGGCGGACAGACAGGCAGGGAGGCAGGGAGGCACGGGCAGGCGGGCAGACAGCCGGAGGCAGGGAGGCGGGCGGACAGACAGGCAGGGAGGCAGGGAGGCACGGGCAGGCGGGCAGGGAGGCACGGGCGGGCAGGGAGGCACTGGCAGGCAGGCAGACAGGGTTAGGGTTAGGGTTAGAAACGAGTGTCCCCCGACGGCCCATCAACCCATACAAATCCTAGTTAAAATGTATTGGTACAAGTGTTTACGGTGACAACCGATTGATAAGTCTTTTGAGCGCACTATCAACGTCAAAATAATTATTGTGCATCTCTAAAAATTCCCCTTTGGTTTGTATACATGTAATTATGTACCTCTCGCTGCGAAAACGTCTGTGCCAACAGGGGGGGGGGCTAGGAATGAGAAAGCATAGGCCTACACCAAACCTATAAACGAATAAATAAATCTGGAATGTATGTGAAATAAACATGAACTGAAAGAGCGCCCTCAGCTCAGTTGCCTGAAAATGAAACGGAAACTCTTTGAGCTCCATACATTGAGAAACACTTTTGCCGAAAGCCGGCCGACTAAATCCCTTCATAGTTTCCCTTGCTCTATAGTCCGACGGGGTTTTGTCTTACGGGCAATTTGGAACACCCCTCCTAACAGTCCCTCCAACACATACACACACACACATCACCACGTGCACAATTCATTTATTAATTTTTTTCATATTTTTTTATAAAAGGGAAAAACTAAAGATTGCTTGGAATGCCAGAGCTAGGAACGAGAAAGCATACACCAAACCTATAAACGAAATCTCGGATGGACGTGATGTTTATCTCTTGAATTAGTAAGCATAGAGTTACACGAGGTTAATAATTTTACGCGCGCACATTATTTTCACAGCAGAAACCGCCGAACTACCATGACCAATACAAATAAATATTATTATTGTAACCGAACCAATCTCAGCGCTATGTGTAGCGCCCTCTGTATGTCATCTATTGCCATTCATTCCGCGCCAAATCTCATCGCGCATGAAAACAAGCAAGATGGCTGACGTTGGCAACAAGGAAGGTGTCGAAACGGCTGCAAAACCGGCCAGCGCTAGTGCCACATACAGCCAAGATGAACTCCCCGATCTACTGCCCGTCTACTACAAACGTCTTTTCCCATACAATCAGTATTACCGATGGCTCAACTACGGAGGATGTAAGTCAGAAATATAACTTTTTGAACTACTTGTCTCCACCGTCACGCACTACTGCTAAAGTGCTATGATGACTGAGTATGATGAGTATGACTCCAGTATTGCTAGAACTAGTATCGTGGGAACCCCCGTTTTCGACGCTACACGTTTTCGCCGCTTAGCCTTCTAACTCACATCGCACTATGAAAACAACTCCGTATAACGATCTCAGACTTCGTATCTTACAGTTGGTTTCCTGCTCTTGTCCGTCCCCGAAAATGTGGAAATTTAAGGCTTTTCCAGTAGGCCAAACTCGTGTTATTCAAAAAGTTGCTCTTTTGGGGTCTATTTTCCTAGGTACAAAATTGGCAGTTGCTTCGAAGCTCCAGTTTTCTTTATTGTTGGTCCTAAAAAAAATCTGAGTGTACCATAACAAACCCCAACATCCGTAGAAAAAAAATATATCACGCAACTTGAGGCAGTCCGTTCTGGGTAAAAACTATGGAGCCTCCTATAGGGCGTCTCGCTTATATATTTTTTGAAATTTATTTTTTATTATTAATTAAAGACAAAAAGTAACATGGCCCAATAGGCTTTTTTTTTTAATGAAAAAAATAAAAGGGCAGCTAGAGAAAGTACCAAGAAGGAGGAAATATGTCTCTGGAGTGACATTGGGAAAGGTCATAACTGAAGAAGCAGCGAGAAAGAGGATTGTGGAGTTTTTTTTAAACGTCACAAAAGAAGACATCAACAAGACCAATACGTTTTAAGCATAAATTATGAATGATTTGAGGAAAGTGTTAGAAGCAGTGTGGAAAAACAAAAACAAAGATGAACACAAAAAAACATACAGGGAAGAATTTTACAGTGCCACACAGCATTTTGAGTTATTTTAAGAATTTATTTTGCGTTTGGCTGCACTGGGACACCTTACTAAACACCACTGACGAAAATAGGTGACGATGCTTGCTGCGCGGTGCGCTGCGGACGTCAACAAAACCGGGTAATCTTACGGAAGTGACAGGCTTGATCAACCTTCTCTATGATTATTCTAATAGTCTGTGGTGTGGAGAAAGTGACTGGGACCTCTTTTAGTGTGATACTTTCGTCCACATTGTTCAGTTTGAAGAAAAGTCCTTATATCGTCGAAAACCGGTTATTGGAGGATACAGTAGTACTAGTACTAGTAGTAGTAGACTAGTACTAGTAGTACTAGTACTACTACTGAGTACTGCTAGTACTACTACTAGTACTACTCAGAGTACTACTACTAGTGCGGAGTAGTGGTACTGGTAGGACAAGTAGTACTAGTACTACTAGTAGTACAATGGCTACAAGTACAACATTCCCATAGTTTGTCCTGCAAAACATTACAATCGTTGTCCTCTTTCACTTCAGTTTTATGTGGAACTGACTAGAACTGTCCACACAGACTAACTGGGCCAAGGCTCAGGTAAGGCAGGCAGGCAGGGGCATCCTGACCTTAGTTGTTCCTTTCACTTTCAGCCCGCTTGAGAACTTCCACAGTGTCGTATGACTGGCAATTGTTCTCACCAATCACAGTATGGTGAATCCTCTAATCTTTGTGGTCAACTATCAGTATCACTGACACTGACAGGGCTGTCTCTTATCCGCCCCATGGAGGCATTGGAGGATGTGGGTGAGATTTAGAGTCAGCCGCTGTTTGAGTAGGAGGTTGCAACCATTGGGTTTTGACTGTTGGATCTGTGATGGAGGTGTGTTCCCAGTTGGAACTGGCTTCTGTCCACTCCTTGCACTATTCAGTCTTGGCACCAACATTGTTTGGGCAACCATCTACATATTTCATATCTGTCAGAGCTATTGTATACTTGGTACTGACTCAGTCAATATTGCCACTTTACCTCTACCCTGCAGTGCCCAAGTCCTACTTTCCCAATCGTGAGTTCTCCTTCACGCTGAAGGACGACATCTACATCCGTTACCAGTCCTTTGCCGACCAGGCCGAGATGGAGAAAGAGATTCAAAAACGCTGTCCGTACAAGATTGACATTGGAGCAGTCTTCACACATCGGGTGAGTTATTTAAGCCCTGGGGCCAATCTCACTAACGCTTTGCGATCATCGCAAATGCCAAAATCAATTGCTAAGTCGGAACTCCATCGCAACTTAGCGGTACACCGATCTAAAGTTGCAATTGGTTTTAGTCTTAGCCATCGTTTTTGGCATTTGTGATGATCGCAAAGGGTTAGTAAAATCGGCCCCTGGACTGTCCTCTGTATATGGAATTCTTTCTCCGACTGACTAGCGCTAGCACCAACTGACCAGGGCTGGCTCGAACAAACTAGAACCAGCCCACACCTGCCATTATCTTAACAGACTTAAGGGTAGGATCATCCACCAGCCGCTTGAAAAGGCCACTGGCTACTGCCTTTAATTGCTCAGCACAGCTGGGAACCAGCTGGGGGATGCAGGGTACCAGTTTTGTCTTGCATGACAAGGCCTGAACATGGTGTCACTTATACGACTTTCAGTCTCACAATCCTCAAAAACCCCACTTTTAATCACCTTATGATGGCTGCAAATAAGATGTAAAAGTCCATGATAATATATGTTCATTCATTCATGTATGCACCTCTAAGGCAATCATTGATATGCTAATTGAAGTAATTCATTCATATATGCAAATATTACTGCAGCCCAAGGACCACAAGACGGTGAAGGCATCTTCCTTTCAGGCCCAGGAGAAGGAGTTGGTGTTTGACATAGACATGACAGACTACGATGATGTGAGAACGTGCTGCCAGTAAGTCTTGGTTATGTCACATTGGTAGAGTCAAGAATATGTTGTATTCATTTTACATTTTAGTGCAAGCTGCGCTGTATTTCGGGTTGTTCGATATTTTGTTATTTATCGATATCGAGATATCGCTTTCCGATGATTATCATATCGAGCGCATTTCAGGATATCGCGATATCAAAAAAAATATCACGATATCGAGAAAAGTACTGGTTCCCCAACCCCATTATCGCCTGTCTGTAAGCTTGTATAGCGTAGCCATCAGAGAGATCTTGAAGAGCGATAAGCTTTCGTTTGTAAAAACAATGAAAAACCTGAAACCGCAAGGGGAGAAGGGCGCCAGCCATTTGACTCTTGCATTGCGCGCAGTCTCCACAAAGGCAATATGCGGCAACAGACCCACTGCAAGTGCAAGCTCACTTCCGGTGTTGGTAGCACACTTTTCGTACAGCGCGACCTCGGTACGCTGGGCACACACAGCGACACGTGTTTGGGACATTTTCCCCCATGTGGCCTACATATGTTATCCGATCGTTTACAGTATTATCCAGGCTGCAAAAATTGCAGATTCAATTTCCTACCGATTTCCTACCAATGCAGCCAAATATAATGTAAAAATACATACTTTACATATGTTTTAATCTCAGAAAATCAAAATCAAAATCAAAGAGGAAAGACGTTGGAAAAACGTCACTGTTCATAACGCATGTGCGACCTCTGATTTCTCGATCCTTCAATGCTGCTCTGGTACCCGCCACGTATCTGTACTTAATGCACATATAATGCAACGTACACCAGCTAAGTATGGCCAGGCCATTTGCAGTATACAACACACATCGTGTACACCAAACAAGTTTGATAGACTATTTTATTTATTTATTATTATTATATTTTTTTTTTTGGGGGGGGGCGCGTCGCGATCGATTCCAACTTGAATGTATAGTAACAATCATTTTGCGGCATGGATGAGCAAAGGTGAACTGCTGCTTTATTCTCCTTTATAGCAGCCCCCCAAAAAACCCCAAAAAACCAGTAAACGTTTTTCCAGTACGCATCCGTACGATCGAAAGGGACATCAGATTTTGTTCAAGGTGATCATTAATCATTATGCCGACGTAAATGTACTGATGGTTCGTCTCCCCTTATGAATATTAATCTGAAGACCCATTGAAACTAAAAATTCCGGATATTGAACAACCTTAACGAAGATAGTTTGATCTCAAAATTGGACCGTAGGTTTCACGATAACTTACCACTTTTTTTCTTATTATTTTAGGGGAGCTGATATTTGCAAGAAATGTTGGCCACTCATGAGGATAGCTGTGCGGATCATTGACTGGGCATTACAAGGTCTGTCTGTAATTTGGATCCTTATTGAACGTTTGCCATGACACCATGTAAGTCATCTCTTTTGAGACACAGAGAACGGCTCTGAAGAGAACCGAGGCAGTCTCCTGACGAGTACACACTGCCCGAATGTTGAAGTACTCAGCTTTTTTAAGAGAGAGTCATACTTGGTAAGACTTGACTTATGTGGAGTCACCGCCAACTTTTCACATTGGGATTCCATTCCACCATACAAACCTCTGAGGCTCCGAGTCTTATCTAATTTGGATTCTTCATCGTTTTCTATTGAAATAGCGTAAGAAACGGGTAAGGATTCGTACCCATGCCTCTGGTTTAATGTACCAGCACTCCACTACCTGAGTTGAACAACCCTAAATGTCGGACAATTCGTGTCTCCGTGACTCTTTCATTGTGTGGACAGTTTGCAGTGACACCATGTCTGTCATCTCTTTCCAGACCGGGTGTGGCTCTGAAAAAGAGCTGGTACTCAACACCAGTGTTATAGCTAGGGTATTTTTAGTGGTGGTTCAAATTTCACCAACAAGAAGTCGCTCTCGTGAACGAAGCCTCACGATTAGCGACTGCGGTCAAAATGATAGCAACAAAACTTGTATTACATGTACTGTTAAATTAAATTAATTAATCACATAAAAATGATTAATTAATTAATCAAATTAACTTTACTGCAAGTTTTGTTGTTAGTCATGTACAGTGTATAAATAATTTATTAACAAGTAAACTGAACAACAAAACTTGAAGAAAAATGTACATGTTTGAATTGACTGTGTGTGCACTCGGTACATGTGGAATGATTAGTAGACTTTCGCCAGCCCAAATAAATAAACTAATGTTTATTACAGTTATACTAGCGATGTTTCAAGTATCGCGGTCAACTAAAGTGTATTTTCCAAAATTCTGGAAAATTTGAGAAGGATTTCACTTTTTCATTCATTTCTTGAGATATCGGAAGTTGAAATCTTTAAAATCGCTCCGTGCGGCCGCGGTAGATCGAGCCAAAATGACGGAGAAAAAAAGAGTCAAACTAGCGTTTTTCGACCGCCGTCCAAATTTGTCAATTTTACCCTCAACTTGAAGCCTGTATTCTCTGATTTTTATTCATACATTTTGTACCACTATCAAAATTAATAACGAAGGGAATAATATTAAACTACGCGGAAACAACATTCGGAGACAAACGATGAAAGTAGCGTATTTTAGTTATGACCGATTTCCATTCACAACGTTACCGAGGTTGGCAAGTCTACGTGTGGTTTCAGCCTCTAGGTAAAGCCATAGCGACACTACAGGAGCAGTAGGGCCGAAACCAGCCTACGCGCGGCACATGTGACATGACACAACACGTCTTTGCACACACTGTATACTGCACAGTGCACGTGCACAGCGGCCACATGGCTGCATACGCGTTACGACTACGATCACGCTGCGCTACTCAAGCCTGATCGGAACTTCCAGAACAAGTATTAGCGAGACGGTTACGCTACAAAAAAGTACAATTTATTTTACTACCAAAACCAAACATAGATTGGGGTAATAATGGGGTGAACATAGTGCCGGTCGGAAGCATTGTTTTTCACCAAGAGTGGTGGACGGACTTTATCCGTGGTGGTCGGCCCCGTCCACCGCCGACCAGCGTAGCTATAACACTGCTCAACACAGTCACCTGCCGACTGGTAGAGTACACACTGTCTGAAAGGTAGAGTTACCGGCTCTTTTCAGAGTTACACTCCTTTTCAAAGGAGATGACTTCAATGGTCTCACCATTGAAGTTAACAATTCCACCTTTCAAACTTTCAAGACTCTTCCTTTGCCTATACTGCTTGTTACCTCAGATGACTTTGGCTTTGATCACCGCTTGTGGGTCTACTCTGGGCGTCGCGGTGTGCATTGTTGGGTCGCCGATGAGGCCGCTAGGAAGCTGTCCCAGGCCGCGCGCTCAGCCATCGCCGAGTACCTCAGTGTGGTGAAGGTAAGACGAGGAGGCCGCAAAAGAAAAAGACACAAAAACGAAAACAAAGGTGACAAAGGATGACGTGAAAAGGCGGCTCTTTGGTGTAACTGTTGAGTCAGTTTATTTGTAAGGAGCCAGGACACTTTCAACACAGCAGGAGAAGGTATCGGATGGGGGATATACACTGGTATGCTTTGAAAGGCTTTGAATGTTTCCTGGAAAGACCATAATTGGGAATGCCACCCTGTATGGTAGACAGACTTCCTAAAGTCACCAATAAGATACGAGAGAGAAGGAATGAGTCTAGATGGACATTGTCTGAGGCACCCAGAAAATCCTGCATGCACGTTCATTCTCTGGTAGCCATCTCAAGGGAGTGCTAGAAGGTGTGGTAGGCGTAGAATCACCTATGTAGACATGCTGAAGAGAGACAAGTCTGGATGACACTCATGAAGGGAGATATGTTGGGCTTACAGGCTGGTGTGGAAAAAGCACATTCATGGAGTCTGACAAGGCATTGGTTCATGGATGTACGACTTCCGGAAATTTCTGGATTTACGGAAATGGCGTGATTATATTTATTTATTATTATTATTATTTTATTATTATTAATTTGTTTTTAGATTTTATTATTAGTTTTTTAAATTTTATGTCAAACAGGTATCTCAAACTGCTCAATTTTATCTGTGAAAACCCCTAAAAACTGAAGGGCGTCTGCACCCCTGCCGTGAATCTCACTCCCTCTCTAACCAGTCCTTTCTCACGCATTAATTGTCTTCGTCTTTTCTCAGGGAGGTGAAAATCAAATCAAGAAAGTGAATCTACCAGAGCATCTACATCCCTCCATTGAGTGAGTCGCCTTAGAAACACTCACCGACCGACAAACTGTGCCCCCAAATGACTACATCCTAAGAAAGATAATCAAAAATGCATGTTCAGTCCTTAGCTTTCATGCAAAGTTGTCTGTTTTAGCAAAGGTGTTTGTTGTGCCAGATTTACTTTCTATAATCCTGCAGTTGCTTGCCCTTTTCTGCGTAGCATGCTGAGATGACTTTAGTCTGAGTCCTAGAGAGTGAGACCTGAGTTGGACTCCAGTATGAGTCTGAGTTACGAGTCTTGCTGAGATGACTTTAGTCTGAGTCCTAGAAAGTGAGACCTGAGTTGGACTCCAGTATGAGTCTGAGTTACGAGTCATTCAAGTCTGCTGCTCAGTTGTGCTATGCACTTAGTTTGAAACCCGCATTGCTTTGGTTGTAATCAATAAGAAATAATGTCAGTGACTTGTTGGGGATGACAGAATGGTAGGGAAATGTTTTAACTTCTTGATAGGAACTTTTTCTCAGGTTCCAATTAATAAAAAAAGGTCCAAATGGTGAAACCAAATTTAAATCTTTTGGCACAACAGGCATGTAAAACTGTCATTCATTTCGAGGTACACTTATTTTTCGTCAGTCACTCCATAGTTTGTTGATGAACAAAAACTGATTGACTATTTCAGCAGGCTTCATCAAATTGCAAGATGTGAAATTGTCCCCAAAGTGTTTAAGAGTATAAACGTGCAAAACTTAGAATAGACTCATTCAACGTTCCCTGGGTAAAGTGCTCTTTCTTGTGGGTCATTTTTCTGTTGGTACTTTTTTCAGGCAAGCTCGTCGAATCGTGGACCACTACTTTGAGGACTACGCCCTGGTGAATCAAGGCCTCCTTGGTGACAAGGAATCTTGGGAGAAAGTCTTGGCCCTGGTCCCTGACAACAATATCCTTTCTGGCTTTTAAAAGGAAAATTAGTGATAGCAAATAGCAAAAGAAAAAGATGTCAGCCTTCCTTCCCAAATAGGCAACTATCTTTTAAACTGCCCTTTTTTTTTTAGATTCAGAGTGTTGGGCTTGGCTGCTTGAAATAACAGTTTATTTCAAATTGAATTTAATACAAAAACTGTTGCAAACTACTCACTCACTAAAATGACCTGCAATACATAAATCTCAAAAGTTAGTGGGCCTGATGTTTTGATCCTAGCAGAACCTTTCTCAAAGGCAAAGAGATCTTTGAGAAAGGTCCTGCTGGGATCGAAATGTCAGTCCCTCTATCTTGTGAGGTGAAGCGACTCACCTTAAAATGTTGCCATTGTGACTTTATAGCGGATGGAATGAACTGAAATTATGCAGTAAGTTTTGGTGACGGGGCTTGAGTTTTCCTTGACCGACGTTTGTCTTCTCTCTGAACATCTGAAGAAGCTGCTGAGCGAGCACATGGAGAAAGGCAAGTCGGCAGCAGACAGGTGGGACAGGCTGGAACGCTGCATCAGAGGAGAGGTCACCAAGGTAGGTTATCGTGGGCAACATTGGTGGATCAGCTGGGTCTGACAGTGGGAACTTTTCCTCCATTGCCTTGGCCTTTGAGGGACGGCTAGCCCTAAACAAAAATCAACATCTAAAGGGCTACTGCAGTGTGATATGTTATGAGCCACCATTGAGAAAGGTGTATGTGCAGTTTGACCACAGTGCTAACACCAATCAGTTTAGGAGTTTTTTGGGGGGGTTCAGGATTTTTTTAGTAATTGCCAACGTGACTGAACTTATGGCATTTTTAAGGGAATTAATTTTGTTTAAATTTTGAAATGAATTTTTGATGGGGGGGTCACCAATCTTTAGCATGTGTGAACATGACTGAAAAAGAAATGGCAATTTAAAGCGAATTAATTTTTATAATTTTCTATTTTTGTTTAAAGTGATATCAGTGTAAACGGCCCTACTGTGTATGACTAGGTTCAGTGTGTTACCTCACTCCTCGTATCCAGGGCAACGTGAAGAAGTGCCTCCACCTGGTGACGGAAATCAAGTTGCAGCACAGCTACCCCCGGCTAGACGTCAACGTCAGCAAGGGAGTCAACCATCTGCTCAAGAGCCCCTTCTGCATCCACCCGAAGACGGGCCGCGTCTGCGTCCCCTTCAGCGCAAAGAGCGTTGACAGCTTTGATCCATTCATAGTGCCGGACATCAGGTATGCTGCTGTGTATTGGGTGAATTTACCATGAATTAACAACGCTGTTCTACAAGTACATGTCAGGGCTAAAATAGTTTTCATTTACAGCTGCGAGTCATCTGCAATGGTGGTGCACGAATTATTTGTAAACAAACTCTTTGGTCTTTGCGCTTTCGCGATGGGCATGGGACATGTGTGTGTGCATGTTGGTGAGTAGCATTGAAATGCAGCCCACTCGTGAACTGGGAAATACTGGTCGTGAACATAATGAACACGACGTGATTGGAACGCAGAATTTGCCAGACATCAGGTATGCTTCCCTCTATTGACCGAAAAAAGAAAGGCTAAATTCAGACATTGATGATTGTTGTTATGTTGCAGTCAGCTGTGTCGGGAGATTGATGCCTTTGACCAGAAGCAGAAAGACGCTAGCGATGAAAACGAACCGCCGTCAAAGAAAAGGATTAAAGGTAACTCAAGGAGTGCTAGATCATGAGAGCCTTGCTGAAGTAAACACAACTATCACGAGACCTCTAGCTGAACATACCAGAGCTCTTACCACCTGAGCTATCCAGCCCTTGGATCAAGGCCTTCCCATATAGTCAACTATCTTTGCAGGGGACAGGGACGCTACTCAAAAGCATTCAGCCAATTATTTCATAGAAATTAAGATTTGTTTGAGTTTTTTGTTGCTCATTCTAGTTAGTCAAATGCAGTTTGCAATATTTTTTTAATGAGTTTATCTGAAACGGATTTGTTCAGCTTTTTCATTTCTGCACCTCAAATGTTTTTGAGAACTTTTCAGCTCTGTGCAAAAGTGCTAGGAACTGTTAAGTTTCCAAGGGACTGTTAGTTGCTGAGAATTTGGAGCGAGTGTTGACTTCCCCCACCCCTTTCCCCCTGCAGATTATAAGAAGACAAGTCTGCTGAAAAGCATCCACGTTTTTGAGGAGTTTGTTGCCGGACTGGAGAAGTCGTGGAAGGGGAAACTGATCGAGCAGAGTGGTAAGAATCGCAGCTGAGCAAAGGGTTCTTCAACTTACCTTTTGGGCTTTGTTTTTTGCCTGAGTCGGCTATTCTCTTCCGAGTTATGGCTAGAGAAATTTGTCCCACATTGTTGTCAGTGGTGTGGCATGTTTCCTGCAAAAGCATAACAATTGGTAAACGTTCGCGTGTCAAGCCGACATTTCAAGCCAAGCACAACCAATCCTGCTTTGGTGAAAACATTGGTCCTCTGAGTTTTTGTTTTTCATTTGTTGATTACTGGTCAGCAAGCAGTGGGCAACATTTTATGTATCACTCAAATATACTGAGGACAGAGGTTTTGATTATGATCCATGGATTCATAAGGGCCTGAGAAGCAATGGTTTATGGCACTACATCACAAGCTTTCTATGCTCTTTTGCCCATGATTTTTCCAAAATGGTGGCTTCCATGGATTTACTCTGGCGCCCTCTATAGTCCATCTATGATGTTGGGCACCCCATTGTAAATGTACCTCATGATATACAATCATGTACTATACCTTCCTTAATGTTGCTTACCTTTTTCATATATTTTTACAGACATCAAGAAAGAATTCTGAGCATCTGAAATGCTGACATTGTTGCCATAGCAACAAGCCTTCCCCTTGAAGAACTACTCTGTTACCTGTAGGAAAGAATGTGGACATGCAGTTTTTACTCAATTATTATGTTTTTGTAGGTACATGAAATGCATGTACCGGTACGTTAGCTCGTGTTCCAAATCCTATGATCAGCGAGTAGACATTTTATTAACTGGGGTTGTGTAGACCTTACCCAATACAAAACAGTTTACACTCCAACCATCGTCTTTTTAGTAATGAATATGCAGGTTTGGTTATATCTTTCCATCCAACCTACCATATTGTGTAAAAAAAAATTAAATATCGCAGTCACAATTATTTTCATGTTATTCTTGTTTTTCAATTCTCCTCTACTATTGACAAGTTTGCCTGTGGTCAAATTTGTGAAATAAGTCATGAAATATTATACTACCGAATTGAACATTCCTATAGAGTTTTTCAGTCACATGGTTTTTGACGGTCAGCGTTCAATTCATGCGGATGTACCGGTACGTGGAACGCACATGCTTTTGAGTCATCCAATGTCCAATAGAAATACTCAGATTCGATATTTGCATGCACTTCCGCAGATTTGGACGCTCCTCAGTCAGGGGACATCATGTGAAAAACCTCTATGACTAGGTCTCATAAAATGACACTTTCACGTAACTTTTGGAAAAGTATAAACTGAAGTGACACCATGAAGGACCTACGCTGTGTATTAATTTGTGATGAAATTGGTTTTGCTCTTACATGATGTTGGTGATGTTTCCATGGATACCGTGCACTTTTTGGTGGCATGCCTGCAAAATCTGGGCAGTAAACTGTTGGGAGAATACATATTTTGTGTACATAGAGAAATGCAGACTCAATGAGAGACATGATTCGGACACTTTTCTTCACAGTTATTTACAGTGTTATTCCAACGTCTGTCGATAAGGTACAAATTGTCATGGGTATTGTGCCTCAGACTTGCAGCGCCAAGGTATCCAGTCTGCGGACAACTGTGACCTCCCAACACTGCCTATGAGTTCTATAATACACTGGTACACACGCCTATTTAATTAAACTCAGTTAATAACCACTTAAGTGTATATAAATACTCTTTACAATGAATTAAAAGCGACTGTAAATACAGCGAGATTGAAGCCATAATTTGTGTATTTGCTTTTGCTTGGTCGATTAAAATCCTTTAAATTATTTTAGCACCATGATTCCAGACTGCAGCCCCTGCGTCTGTGTGCAGCGGCCATTTTTGGCCTGTGTTTAAATGTTCGGGGCTTTGGTTGAATTTGGAAGTGAAAACCCGATGTCAATCTAGTTCCAGATTTCACGAGGGCTTTTGATTTGTAATAGTCAGAATGGCTTTTGAAAAGCACAGTTCTTCGATATTTGTGACGCAGTATGCTTCAAGGATTCTGGTCTGCCTTTCATGGTCTTGTACACAATTATATGCATTATACGCAACCCCTCCTGTTCCCTTTTTTTGTTTACCTTAATCAAGTACCTTTGAACAAAGCTCAATCCAAGACTAAAACAAATCAGAGCTCTGTCCTGTGGCACTTTTATCCATATCCCATCATATATTTTGATCTGAAGTAATCCCTCCACTTATCACAAACTGGAGGTATGTAGCTGGGTTTAATTGTTTTTTCATTGGGAGTGCTAAAAAACAAATGTGCAATATGACTGAGCCGAAAAGTACCAATCAGAAATGGTAGTTGTCATTTTTCTTTCTCAGATGAAACATGCACTGAATACTTTACATGCACCAAATTCACTCCAGAATAGACATTTGATGGAATACAAGCAATTACCACTGTGATATAAAGTGGAAGGTTTGTGGTGACGTCATTTAAAGCATATCTTTGGCGATGGAGTGTGGCTCTGAAAACAGCCAGTAACTCAACGTTTCTTCCACATGGTACTACCACCATGCAAACCTTCAAATCGTATCTACCTTTATGATATTATTACAGACAGCCCAGTTACACACTATAGGCTGGCACAGCTGAAGTCACCAAGTCCTGATAGAAGTGGAATCATTATACAAAAGAAAATAAGCTTCATACACTATTCCAATGCTGTTCATTCATTTTATTTAATTTTTTTGGTGGGGGAGGGAGAGAGGATGAGACATCAATTCATTTCCACATGTCGTCTTCAAGTCAGACCAGCAAATCAATCCTGCAATTAATTCCAATACAAAGGTCATTCCCCAAAAAACAATCTGGTTCAAAGGTTGCATGATTTCAGACCGACATATTAGACAGACCAAGATTCGGGTGTCAGCACCTGGCTATGGCTTCAAGTTACACACGAAAGTATGGAAAGCTGCTAGCCCAATTGCTTGCAGCCACTTCACATAGACTTGTGTGAAATGTACAGCCGGAGCCAGTAAGATGGAACATGGATTAGACTTGCTTTATATAATTGATCATGTTTTTTTCCCTTTTATAAATCAAGAAGCATTATCAGACATGTTCACACTTGATGATTCCCCTATACTTGGACATTGCAATAATTGTACTTGGAACCTAAGAGGGATGTGAAGCAGAAAATGGAGCTAGAAACAAGATGTGACCACTACACACACACACAGGATGTACAGGTATTTACATGACTTAAAACAAAAAAAGTGGATTTTTTTTTTTAAGTTCAGCACAGACAAAAAAACATACCAAATGTTAAGATACGGAGTTAACAGTATATAGCAAAGTGGGTAATACTGTCTTGGTCAACCGAGAAATCTCAAGACAAGGCTGAAACTGACGCTTGATTATGGACTTTATAGGAGACACTATGAACAAATACACACTACCTTTGTACACGGATTAACATATCGACGAATCTACCTAATAACCGAGCTCTGTTTATCGTTTGCTAGTTTCTTTTTTTTTCCATCCTAAGTGTACTTTGTGCCACCTTATCTTGTATTTCTACAGGTTTAGGGAGACAATTTCTGATAAAAGGAGTGATAGGAGTGACCACTGGTTCCCATCATCCAAAAAGGCTGTATCAGGTGTGGGAACCAGTGCACAGACATGGATCTGGATCACAGATCTGACAACTGGTTCCCGCCACACATTAGGCACCATCTGGTAGGGGAACCAGTGTGCAGACCCAAATCTGGATTTGGCTTCCCACCATCCAACATGCAGCATCTGTAGTGGGGAACCAATGCACAGAGTACCAGCCCACATTCATATGCATATAAATGGGGGCATAGGGTTAGTGGGGTTTGCTGGCTTTGAAGGCATGCATCCCACTCCATTATAGACCATTTGTACAAACCCAACGGAAGAAATTTCTACACCTCCACACACACAAAAAAGAAAGAAAATAGAATCGAAATTCAATTTAATGTGTGCAGCTACTTGACTTTACTAACTGAAATCAAACACCATTTTTCTTTTTATTTCAGTTTTCGATTTCAAAAACAGATCAGGTGTTGCAATTGTACACAATGTCAAGCAGCTTTATACAATGACTGTAAAAGCTGCAAGACTGGTTAGTCAAAATGGTGTTATTTCATTTGAGAGGTGAAATAAGGCCACATATTAGGTACCCAGTGGTGTTTGGGATGAGCATATGTGATACTGACAAGTACGAGTACAAACGGCACATTTCCTCCATCGACTGGGTTATGTCCACTCAGAAATACAATTGGTCTCAAGACAGCAACAGTTACTACGACTAAGCACTGTAATTTGTTTACAAGAGTTATAAAAAAAACAGGATAGCAAAATACACATTATATCAATACTCATCAACTGTAAATAAACTGTGTAGTATGTGCTTGTGGTTTTCTATTATGTTTTTCTATTTGTTTTTTTATAAGGCCCAAACATTTTGAAATCGAATTTTGGACTTGTGTGATGATGATGAAGATGGAGAATATGTTTGAAGATACCGCGAGTGCTCTGAATGGCAGTGGCACTTGGGGGGATGATGACACTCGAGGGCAATGACAATGCAACCGGTGACACTGGCACTGACATTTGTGCGAATGTTGCCGAAACGGGGGTGCAGAGGCCAACAATGGTGACCACAACTGCAGCAATGACTGACAATGGACAACGACACCGATTAAAGTGACATTGATGACAGTGACACTGCTGGCAGTGATACCGCTGACGGTGACACTGCTGACAATGACACTGATAGTGGTGACACTGATGATGACAGTGACAGAGACTCTAATGGAGGGCAATGATGTACGGACGAAGTTAAAAAGACGCTACTGGCAGTGATGACACCCACGGCAGTGACAATGGTGTCATTTGCAGTGGCAATGACAATAGCAATGAAGATGGCAATGACAAGAATGGAGGTGACAATGAATATGCTGCTGATGGTTTCACAATCGCCTTCCGAATTAAGAAGCAAGACAAACTAGTACAACTATTTCTAATAATTTGCAATTCCTACTAAAATTCCTAAGCAAATATAATACCAAAAAAAAGAGAGCCAAAAACGGCACAATAATAAATATAGAATTTTGTGTCCATCCATACGATTTGCAAGCTACCATGGAAATCTCTTGCACTACCGAAATCACCAGTATGGTTTATCTTTACTCCTAATTGCCAAAAGGTAGGGTCATTTTGGCTCAATGACCTGCGAGTGAGATCAAGCAGTTCTTATTAAAAGGCCTACTTGTTAAGTCACAGAATGCATTCTTTTTTTATAAGAACATCAGTGTTCAAAATATCCCCTTAAGTTAAATCCTTTGGGAAATTTCAGACACTGTTTTCAACTGGGTGACTTTTAAAGCGTCTTTCCAGATACATGTAGATAATCACTCAGAATTGTGCAGTCAGATGAATTAGCAATGACCCTACCTTTAGAGACATGATCTAACACTAGACAAAAATGAACCAATTAAATAAAATGGCGACACTGTGGCTCCTAACTCCTGACACTGGAGCCCCGTCTGAGGTCATCGGCTATAGCTTCAAATGGCGCACATGTCAATGGAAACCACTCGCAGCCACTTCCCAAAGACTTTCTGAGCCATTGCCGATGAGTTCGGACGCAGCTTTAAAATAAAAACAACCAGGGTGACGCCACTTACCACAGTCACCAGTAACCGCAGCGATTAAACTACTATCCACTATAAAAACAAAAAATCGCCATGGCAATCACTCTTTACAGTATAAAATACGCAATCATTAGGCTCAGCGTATACCAGTACATGTACATGTATTGGTCTTCCTTGTTTTTTGTTTGTTTCTATTTACAAGACACTAAAAAGGCTGGGCGACGTTCAAATAACTGCATTACAAGGCAAATCTTTCTGTAAAACAAAAAAGAGCAGACAGACAAAAGAATAAATTGCGCACATGCAAATTCAAAAAAGAAATAAAAAATACTTAAAAGTTGGAAGCAATCTCCACCCAAGCCCTACTATGGCAAATCCTTTCTTGAGTTGATCCTTGACATTATTTTCAAGAGTCATAAATGGAAGTCTTCCAAAACAGCCATAAAAAACAAAAAAAGATCACTGGATACTGTAACAGCTTAAGGATAGTACTTAGCTATTAACCAGGTGAAAAGGGAGCACAAGACTCCATAGAAACTACTGGTCCATTTTGTGCTAAGGTTCTCTCTTTCTTTGCATCTGATGAAGTAGTGGTTGCTACAAACACTTGTACACTCTCTCCAATAGGATTCATCTTTAAGTGCTATACATAAGCTGTTATCCTTTCCACTGTGGGTAAAGGGAATTTGATTTCAAAGAACGCGCTAACCTGACTGCCCTCGCCTGCAGACAATATGGTCTAGGGTCGATTGGTTGCTTGTCTATGAATACTGTAGACCAACACCTCATTGGAGAGGCTTAGTAAGACATTTGGTTCATAGGGGTCGTCCATAAAATATTGAAGGAGTTGTGGCATAATTATAACTGGGGAATTAAGTGCTCAATAATCACTTGCAGCTTCTTTTTGTTTTAAATACAATCAAACAAGATTTAAAATTCATACAAAAACTTACTGGGATCTTTTTGAAAAAAAATTCAAAATGGCAAAGAAAACTTTGACTGGACCGGAACTTGAACCTGAGACTTGTTTCAGCTCTTTTACCATCTAAGCTATCTAGCCCTAGATGGTGGCCTTCCCAAAGTCTTTTGAAGATTCAGAATTCTGAGTTGGGGGGAGGGGGAAGTATTCAACAGCAAAAACCTTCAACAGAATTGGAAGTCAGGTTGGCAGTTTCTAGATTCTAGAGCGTGCGAAACAACAGGGCCTAAGGATGGGAAAGGAGGTGGGTTGAGGGCTGGTAGGAAAAAAAGGGGAAAAAAAGGACACTGAGACAGGGGTGGAAGAAAAAGAGAGAGAGAGGACTCAGACGTTGGGCATGAGACCGTAATTCTGCATGGGCATGGGCATGGGGTTGTTCATGGGCATGGGAGGCATGCTGGCGATGTTAGCAATGCCGGGGATGTTGGCAATACTGGAGACGGCCGGAGACGGGACGGGGACTGGGGCCGGTGGGTGCACCAGCTGGATGGTGGCCCGCAGAGAATTCTCCGCCGCCTCTTTCTTGATGTGGGAGGCTGAGTGCTTCTTGAGGTGGTCCTTGCGGAAGAAGCGCTTGTCACAATCAGGGCATTGGTGGCGCCGCTCCCCCCGCTGGACCTGTGTCAGCTCCCGCACCTTCTTGTTGTCGTGTGTCCGCACGTGCTTGGACAGGTGGTCGCTGCGCATGAAGCTCATGGGGCACTCCGGACAGGCGAAGCGTTTTTCACCTTTAGGCCGAGGGAAAAAACAAAACAAAGCCAAAACAAAGTGAGGACAACACTTTCAATGCTTATTCATCCTGTGTGAGAAACATTTGCGGTGACACCATGTACGCAGCGCTACGAAATCGGCCCCTGTCGTCTATACCTTGAATTTTTTTTAACCCCAAGTCAACGCCCGTTTGCCAATGAGAAAGGTCATGCTAGGATCGAAACGTCAAGCCCATTTTAAAAAAAAAAATGCTAGGAGCCTACCTGTGTGGGTCCTGGAGTGTCGCTGGAGCTCGTCCGAGCGCGTGAAGCGACGCTCGCAGCCGGCCCAGGTGCAGATGTAAGGCTTCTCGCCCGTGTGGCCACGGATGTGGGCCTTCAGGTGGGAGGTCTTAGCAAAGGCCTTGCCGCAGCCATCCACATGACACAGGTGCTTCTTGGGACCCGCGGCCATGGCATCGGTTGCCGGCCGATTACTGCGCACAAAAAAAAAAAAAAAACCCACACGAGACAGACGTCAGACAAAAACGCAGAGCGCACGACGTTTCAATCCTAGCATGATCTTTCTCAAAGGCAAAATGTTCCAGTCCCCAAGAGCTGCTTAAGTAACACATTTGGTAGAGCTCAATGAGTCACGACCCAAGCTCCAGATTTGTACCACCCTAAGTTAAGGGACTAAGTCAAAAGCAATTGACATCACATCGCATTTTGGCGAGTACGTAATCACACTTTTATACATGAGGACGACTCTGATCAGTCGCTGCAGATTTTCGTGAAGACTGTGGAGATTCCAGCGGTGAGGTGGGAGCGTTGAGTGTGAAGTGTGACGGATCCAACACAGAATCCTGCTCAGGATCCCTTGAATTCCCTTCATGGGAAATCAGGAAGTCTTCGGCTGGTCAGAGTATACTGTTCCGTGTTCAAGGGTTCTCTTCAGAACCACACACACACGAGATGATAATTTCACATGGTGTCACCGCAAACAACTCTTGACTTAAAAGGACAGAACTCCCCTCCCCTCTCCCCCAAAGAGGGTGAAATCCTCCTGATTAATACTAGGGGGAACAACGAATAATCAATGCCCAACACCACATATCTATCAACCTACAGGTAGACGGTGCATATTGAAATTGGCCTTGGGATACAGGGGTCAAAATATCCCCAAAGACAATGGACTGAGTTTAGTTTCCGCACAAGTCTAGTGCAGTGTGCGACCACACTGGACTGGCCGTCTTGCACAATGATTGAGGAAGTAATACACACTAATGTTGCAAACAGCTCACTAACTAAAATGACCATGATGCAAATCTCGTCAATTTAGAGGGCCTGACATTTCTCAAAGGAAAATTAGTACGAAAAAGACATATGCCTCTGACATTTCTTGAAACATTGCCCATTGTCATGGATTTGGTTGATGCAAATACATGCATAGTTTCATGTGGACAGTTTGCGATGACACCATGTCATGTATCTCCTCAAAGGAGTGTGGCTCTGAAAATAGCAGGCAACTCAGAGTTACTGGCTCATCCCAACAGCTACATTTCTTCTCCAAAGAGATGACTTTACACGGTGTCACCGCAAACTTTCCACTTTGTGCTTCCACCATGCAACCCATCAAATCTGATGCATGGTGAACATGTACACTTCACCTGACAAGCACGAAACAAGTTGAGGACGTGGGTGTAGTAGTGTAAAAAAAATGTACTAGTAAGGTCTCGTACGATTCTTCACTGACTAGACCTGTTATCCAATACCTTTTTTCTCATGCATTTCAACCCCTGTAATGCCATGGCTGATCTGACTAACGTACACATGTATAAATATGCATGACATGAGTAACGTGTTCAACATTGTTTCAATGGCACACTCCACTTATTCCCACAGTTTTCCAGAAAATGTTTTTTTCTATAGCTTACACACTGGCACCAGCTGTTGTCCGTCTATACACATGTAGGTTGTGTCTGTTTGTCTGACAAGCCATGCATTTTTTCGCCTTCAAAAAAATTGGTCTAAGATGATCGGCCACAATGAAATTGGACAAGACTCTACACCATATATTGGCCTTTTCACACTACATGGCTGCAATGTACTTCATGGCAATTTGTTTTTTCTCCGTTCCTGGGAAGTTCTCAGAGTTTCTGGAACTCCATTAACAAACCACACAGCACTCATTTTCTAGAAACTCCTGGGAAACTAACTTCCCCGGGGGGTGGGGGGAGGAGGAATATGCTCTGTCAATTGGTTGTTTTTTTCCCGGGAAAAGGAATGTGTTGACTGACCTTTCGCAGATTTGTTTCCGTTCTTGATTGTAGCATATCTCCGGGCTTTGCGCTCCCAGCCCTGGTCCCGGGAAGGGGTGGCAATTTCCCGGAAAATTGTAGCTTCCTGGGAAATTGCCGCCTCCAGGGAAATTGCCAGGGTAAGCGATTGTGGGGTGAATAGGTCCGCCTTTATTTCCCGGGAAAATGCTGTAGTGTGAAAAGGCCTCCGTCTTAAATGGGATTCTCAATCAAAAATCATGGAAAACTGACTAGGAAAAGTCTACAGAACAATTGGAAAAATGACAAGGAACATTAAATTGGACTGGACCAGGACTTGAACCTGGCACTTCTGGCTTAACATGAACAGCACTCTTACCACCTGAGCTATACAGCCCTTTATATGTCTAAATAGAATAACTTTCTTTGCATCAAAGTTAACACTAATCCACTCACGTGAAATAGTGACAACAAAAGTGAAATACTATCATTTCTATCAAATAATATCATTATCATGTACCAACTTCATTACAACAGAGAAAAATAGGCTTTGGCAAAGACATAAAACACACATTAAAATGGGAAGATACACAATTGCACACAGACATGACATTTGGATGACCTTCAACAGTTCATGAGGAAGAAAAACAAACAGTTTCAAGAGTGAATGAGATTAGATAATGCACGGCCCAATACATTCTGTGTAGATCTTGTGCTATAAAAACTCTCAGAAAGCTTGGTTGAGTCGGCCAAACTGAGGTAATGCAACAATATCAGCACTGCTTGCTGAGCAGTAAGATTAAAAATGTAGATATGTCAAGAATCATTTTGAGCTACGCAGGATATCTTTCATAAGCAAAATAACAACGGATGCTTGCGGCAACACCATGTGTATAATCTCTTCACGAGCATGGGAAAAGCTCAAAACAAATTAATACACTGTCTTCACAAAGTGTCACCGCATAAAGCTTACATTCATGAAATTTAGAAAAAAAATGGCTATATTTTTTTTAAGACCTAAATGTCTCCTTTTGAATGCCTCCCAATTCATGAAATCTCCTTGAGCACCGACTCTTCACTTGATCTCGAGAGATACCAGTATGCACAAAGGGTTTGGGAAAGAAAAAAAAGTACCGATTGAAGTATGAATTGAAGTGGAAAGTCACAGTGTCATATAGCTCTATAAGAAGAGGCCACAAGGCTGGCTGCAAATCAAAGGCTATGGGTATGGCTGTTACTATGGGCAGCAGAGTGTATGCCTACAGTGAAGCATATCCAGAGCTGTGCACGGCCATAGCCATAGCCAAAGTGGCACTAGAGCCATTCATTGTTGGAGATACCCCCAACCCAAACATTGCCTCATACTCACTCTTTGTTGTCCACGGCACAGTTGGGGCAGTTGCAGGGCTGCCTCTGTATTCTCTTCTGGGCCGCGTCTTTCTTGGCCATAGCCTCAGCCTGGTTAGGGACTGGGTATTGGGCACACGGCACTAGGGCAAAACAAGAGGACAAACAAACAAAAAGAATCATTGTCAGCCAAACACACTTTTCTCTTCACTCAACTGAAGTCCTACACAACTGAAACGACAACCACCCCCACAAGAAATTGTGAAATCGGCAAAAAAGTGACCCGTGACTTGGACTTGAGCCTTAGACTCAATATTGTGTCAGGGATATAAGTGACCGACAAAGTCATTTCTTGAAAATCACTGAAGGCCAATAAATTGTGCGACTGCAAGTGAGCGCTTAGGAGAGTGAGCGCTTAGGTGACTAAGAGATGCGACTGCAAGTGAGCGCTTAAGCGACAGAGAGGTTCATGGCAAGGGCGCAGGCGCCCTTCAGTTTTTAGAGTTTTCACAGACAAAAATTAGCAGTTTGACATAACAATTTTAAAAAGTTAATAAAAGAAATAAATCTAAAATTTAGTGGGCCTGACGTTTCGATCCTAGCAGGAAAGAAATAAATATTTAAAAATAATAATAATAAAAATAAAAATAAAATCACGCCATTTCCGGCAAAAGTTGGCCCATGACTTGACCTGGATAACTTGGGACTCTGAGATATGAGACTTAGGATTAAGGACTCGATATTCTGTGACTTTGAAAGCAAGACTGCCTGGCCCAGAATCAAAACAGTCAATCAATCTAGTCTGCGGTAAACTTCATAGGGATGAGGGTGAAGAGAGGGGAGGAGGAGAGGGGGAAAGAACTCACTCTTGTAGGAAGGCTCTCCCATGTTGTGGGTATAGGTGGTGTCATGGAGGCTGGGCTGCTGAGCCTCTGTGTGGGGCGCCATGGCAGCTGGCTTCCGACGCCCCTTGGTGTTGGTGTTCTTCTTGTTGTCGTGGGTCTTGACATGCTTGGAGAGGTGGTCACTCCGTAAGAATTTCTTCAGGCACAACGTGCACTGGTACTTCCTCTCTCCTGGACAATCGAGGGGGGAAAAAAGAAGGGAAAACCGTGGAAGAAAACCGAGTCACCATGAGATATGTTAACATAATGCGAACAAGTATTCACTATCTATCCATGCTACTATGGAGGATTAGATTGAGGTTACAATTTTGCCCACAAAAGATCGACCCTGAGCCTGATTGAGATAGATGAACTTAGTAGGTTTTTTTAAGGGGGATCAGGTCCATCAAAGACCAGATGTGATGTGGAACTAAATGGTCGCAATCTGCTTACTGACAAGACCGACCAAAAACTTGTGCAAATCTCAATGATTAAGAGGGCTCAGTGTGTCCAGCCTGACAGGAACCCGTCTCAAGGGCAGAGTGAAATTCTGGCTTTGAGACAGAAAGTCTACCATTGAGAAGGGTCCTGCAGAAATTTCAGTCTCTTAACAGTTTTGAGACAGAAATGCACTGACGGGAGTTTTAAAACTTGGTCTTAAGGCCGGTGGAAAAGGCATTCAAGGATAGGTATTAGTTCACTGCCAATACAAAATGACAAATAAAATGAGCGGCAAAATGCTGACCATTTACCAAAGAAAATGCTTATGATTTCAAAGCTTTTGACTGAATGGTTTGTACACTTCAGGTTATTCTCGTTAGCAAGCAGTCAGCTAGGTTTTAGTGTTACTTTCTAGATTTATCTATTGATTGCTATGTCCTTATTAATCTGCCTCATTACTGTTTTTGTCCTTGTCAATCTGACTTTTAAGAAAGGTCCTCACTGCCAGGATTGAAATGGCAGGCCCTCCACATATTCAAAATGTTGGCCATTCAAGTCAGTAAGCAAGAAACATGTGTACATTATCCTATTCAATATACAACACAATGCATGCATTTGTTTGACGAGAAAGCAATGATAGTGAAGAACTACACATTCACATGCAAGTCAAGTGATGCTATCCAAAATGTCGTCTTTTGGAGTACGGCACAGGAGTCTGAGTGGTAAAGTCAATGCAACTACACCAGCCAAAAATATGTGACCGAGACAAGACAGAGATAAGGCGCGCCGGTTAAAAAAATGATGGGGTAAAAAAAAGAAGGGGGGGGGAAGGTATGAGTTAGTGTGAGATCTACTGTACAAAAAAAGTAGGCATTTGAGTGTGCAGGAGGAGGGAGAGGGAGAGGTAAAGTGGGTTAGTAAGTAGTGTAGGTTGTGTTTATTCTTCTGTTGATGTTGCTGCTGTGAGTGCATGTGTTTGTGTGACATGAGTCTGGGCGGACAGTGTTACTACCTGTGTGCGTCCGGTAGTGCCTCTGGAGCTTGTCAGCCCGCTTGAAGCCCCGGCCGCACAGCGGCCAATCGCAGATGTGGGGCAAGTCCCCCGGCCCCTTTCGGGCGGCCCCTGCAGCGGCCCCACCGGCCGCCCCACCGACGGCCCCACCAGCGGCCGCCCCAGCAGCGGCAGCCACCGGTGGGGCGACCGCGGGTGCCACCGGCTGGCCCACCTGGGCCACCGGCGGTGCCACTGTGGGGACCCCCTGGCCCACCTGGGCCATCGGCTGGCCAACTGCCGGCCCGAGATTGCAGCATCTGGCTGTAAATAGGGCAACCCCCAGACAAAAGGGAGGGGAAAACTTTTAACATAAATGTGAGACTTATTGGGTTGGGTTTTTTTCATCTTTTTTTCATCTTCTTCCTTTTTTTTCTGTAGCCAGTAAAAAAGCCGACCCTGATCATGGAATTTACTGAGACACTATCTGGCAAAGGATTCCCTCTATCTTTAGAAGGCAACATATTTTGGGCTACGTATATTGATTTGACTTTACCTACAGGAGCCTCCAACTGACTGGTATCAAGCTATAAAATAGCACAAACTATTAGCAGCTGAAGCAAAAAGTAAACAAATAAAGAAAGAAAGGAACAAAAAGGAAATGATTTAAAGAAAGCAGATATGCAATGAGATAAACACGCTAAGAACGCTCTCTTTCATGCCTGAACTCATCTCATCTCACAGTCTGAAAGACTGAGCTTTTGGTCTACATTGACATAAAGTGTGAGCTGAACAGCTGAGGCTGGGTTGCCAAGGTAGGTTCCCATGGTTACCACCATCCAAAGTATCCGTGCCACGACTGTGTTGCCAAGGCCCATTGCCATGGTCACCACCAGGAAGCCCTCGCGGCCACGCCCCTGATTATTGCAGTCACAGGTCCAAAACCTTCGAAGGGAATTCGAAGCTGCATCTATTGGGTGGTGTGCTTGGGGAAGGGCAGGGTACCAGGAATAGACAATGGAGGACCTGACAGTCTCGGCAACCAGGGAAGTGCTCTAATTATTTGGCTTTCAGCTTGATATATGAACGGCTGCCCTTCATAATGTGGAGGTGTTTAACCACTTGACCGTCGTGTTGGGAGAGGTCATTGTAGTGGGCACAAATCTAAAAAATGTAGGTCTAGTGTTTCAATCCTAGCAGGCAGAGGAAGGTCCTTAGAGAAACGTCCAGCTCAGGCCCTATTTTTACAAATCGTTTAAAGATGTTCCTAGTGAAAAAGAAATCGGGTGTATAGCCACTTTTCAATGCCCATGACTGCCCCAACATTTAAAAAAAATAATGTACCATTTTCAAAACTTGGTAACCAACTGGAAACAATAAATACCAGTGCTCAGCGGTAGATGTGAAATAAATCAATAAGTCTACACTGCGTACAAGTGAGTCAAACCTGGCATAATCAGACGACTGTTTTTGTCATACTACATACTGTTTTGTGGTAGGCTGATAAGAGTCTCTGTCTGAAAACTTAGACAAAAGCAGTGCCAGGATTCGGAGGGCCGGGGCAGAGCAAGTTAGCAACACCATCGGTGCTCTGAATTCAGAGGTCCCCGGGCTCAGCAGCTTTGGGAAATTGGAACCAGAGAGATGGACAAAGACCGCCTCCTCCCCGCTACCCGGGGGAATCCCGTACTGGCCAGAGGGTCTGGGGCTCAGCAGCTTTGGGAAATTGGAACCAGAGAGATGGACAAAGACCGCCTCCTCCCCGCTACCCGGGGGAATCCCGTACTGGCCAGAGGGTCTGGGGCTCACCTGTGTGCGTCCGGTAGTGACGCTGGAGCTCGTCCGACCGCCGGAAGCTGCTGCCGCACATGGGCCAGTCACAGTTGAAGGGCAGCTGGCCAGCGTGGCTGCGCAGGTGCACCTTGAGGTGGGAGGTCTTCATGAAGACTTGACCGCAGCCGGGGATGTGACAGACGTGTTCCCTGGGACCGACCGAGATGTCTCTCCTAGAAAAGGGCATTTCGTAGAGGGGAGGAGGGGGAGGTTAAGAATCAGTTGGCTTTTAAATTACATTCTCCTTGCTGCAATGAGGTAACGCCGCTATGAAGAATCGAATCCACCTCACGGCCTCGACCAACTCAGTGGTCAAGTGGCTAAGACGTCTACGCTAGAAAGCAGGAGTCATGAGGTTCGAATGCAACCCGAGCTGCCTGAATTGGGTTTTTTCCCACTCAGCAATAAGGGGAAGGTACTGAGGACACAGTGCTAATCATACGCCAGGTAGGGCAAACCCTTATTGAATCACAGTCTCCTTGGTGCACATCATATCAGATTAATCAGGTCGGCCTTTGCTCCAGAGTATCACAGGCTAAACTTGGAAGCAGGATTTTTCTTGCAGGGAGTTTGGGAGTCTGGGGTGGAAACCAATGATTTGATCACTGAAGGAGTTTGGTGTCACATGGATGCACCGGTTATGTAATCATGGATCACAAATCATGCTTCAGGACTGCAGTGTACGTGTGGAAGCAGGAGAACTCCTTCCTGAATTTCTTCATGCACGGGGATAACTGCTGTTACGTTGTGTGTTCACTTTTGTGTTTCATCTCCACCACCTCCGAGGTGGAGTAATGTTTTGGAGACAAATACCTAACCTGAGGTGGCCCATCTACAGTAAGTAGTCCATTGGGCCACCTCATAGTTAAATACGTGATGCCTGCAAAGAAAGACAACATTTCTGGTTATTCATTGTGAAAGTAGCAAGTGAAGAATAGTTTTTGGTGACACCTTCTGTTTTCTTTAAAACTTTTAGTTCGTGTGATTCTTGAAGAACAGATGATCATAAATCTCCAGACATTAAGTTTATTAGGTGAAGACAATCACTTGGCCATCGGATAGATGCAGACGAGGACAGCTGTGGATGAAGCTTCTTCGGCGTTTGCTGCAAATTCTCTATTCAGTCTCAACAGGTGTCTCTTCTTCATGAATAAATTCAAGGGAGTCTGACTGGATAAAGGAAGGGGAGATTGGTCAGGGGAGCTTATCAAGTTGGGTTCATTCACAACCATGGCCTCTAGAACAAAGAGGGCAAGGACTCAGACCAGGATTTACCCTATTGCGTAAAGTAGTCCATGATCGAGTCATGACTCATGACTCAGTCATGACTCATGACTGAGTCATGAGTCATGACTCAGTCATGAGTCGCCAAGGATGAGCCTCAGGCCCAAGTCACATTTTTTATTCAGGGCATTGTCGAGTCTGAGCTCTGAGTCACAAGGCACCTTCAAATTCAATAGTGTATTGGATTTATTTATTTGATCATCCAATGAAGCCCAATACCCCAATGCAAGCCTGTAAAAATCAGTAGCTGGCAATTGCAGTCTATCTTAGCATACAAAAGTCTTGCAACGACTATTGGTTGTGCGGTATGTTTTTTTCATTGAATCACAAGTTAAGCAAGTAGGGTATGAGTTCAAGTTTCAGTCCAAGTCTTTTGTTTTGTGACTTAAGCCAGAGCTACATGTACATGTACGTAAGATAAGACTCAAGTCAGACATAAGTCCAAGTCAAGAGACAAACAAGCCAGTCGTCCACCCCCCTTCCCTTTGATCTTCCCTACAGCCATCTGTGTCATAATAACAATGCTCTCTTTCTCTTGTATTCTGACCATGCCATTCTGCCTAGCTGGGAGAAGGTTCTGCTAAGATCAGAACAACATGGGCTCTGGATTTCTAGCTTCAGGACATGTGTCTTGCCAGCTATGAGACTTGACTTGTTGATGAACTACAGGACACGTCTGTTGATACTTGTGGTTAATTTTACACAATGTACCTTTCATGCACTGGCAACCTTATATTTATGAAATTATCGTTAACCCCACAATGACACAAGTGGCACAAGTCAAATGATGTTGACTGTTTATGTGACAGAAATCCTTTCATTTTCATCATTAAAGCTACATCACATGAACAGAGTCAATGGACGCAAACTGCAAACCTTTGACATCCTTGCCTTGTAATTCAGATGGTAACTGGTAACAAAGCTACATAATTTACGCACCCATACATGCACCTTTTGTCTTTAGTAATCATACAGAGCAAGGGGGAATGGGAAAGAATAGGAAGGGACAGGAAGAGAAATAGCATCAGGAGGACTAATTTACACTGTACAACATGTATTAACTACAGAAGAAAGTTGGCTAAGCACAAAAAAACATTATCCAGGAAATCAGTTGGCCAGCTATAGGTCGACTTACAGTGCAAGCTTTATGCTAAGCAGTGAAATAGCTGAACACAATTAAATGGCAATATACTGTAACCCCACACAAATATGTGGTTGGTACCGTGTTTGCGTGCGCTTTCAGTCATATTGAGAACATACATGTATTTTCACAGCACATAAGAAACTCTATGAAGTTTGCCTCGGTCATTACTTTCATATCTTTCCACATACACGTAATGTAGTTCATAAACTGCAGCATCACAGAACTCTCCAATCAGTTACTTGATTTAGATTAATATCACACACAGAATTTGACTTAATGTAATACATGTAGTCTAAACCAGCTGCACGATGTGCACGTCAATGGAGGGGTTGGTTAGTATTGTCAATGGGTTTAGTGATGCATTAAATCATTCTATTTGCCTTTCTAGAGTTTCCGCGCGCATTTCCACCCCAAAGGGCAACCTCTTGGACCAACTCTGTGGTGGCCCACACATTTGCGACCGCCTGAAGATATCCTGCACTTCCTCTGTCCCAGCGCTGGATGGCAAGCAAGGGCTATTAGCTGACCATAACGCATGCAGACCGCTGACATCATCACGTACATGCAGCTCAGACAAGTCTGGGGATATCCTGGATTTTAGCGACCCCTGCACTCTGTTAAAAATAACAATTTTCAGTGGGAGAGGGAAAGGGACAAATGAAAAAAGGGCTCTAGGATCAAGCAGTCCAATTTCATGAAATTGATTTCACAGAAATTCAATTTTATGCGACTGTTGACAGAAATTTGATTATGGGCAAGTTGTTTTTGTCACTGCAAAGATTATCTGACAGATAATGGGACACTTCATGTGGACACGAAGTACTGTAAATGAATCATACACTTATTGAAAAGATGGTTTCCTTATAATACAGAACATGGCAAATGCAAGGATGCATTGAAAACCTCAACTGACCCTGTATAACATGCACATTAGCAGACACCCACAGGTGCACAATTGTCATGCACTCAAGTCTAGTCTTAACCCCTTTTTTTAAAGGCCCAATACAACATTGGGAAGATCGGAAAACATCAATGTCCACAGATTTCCTTCTAATTTACAGATTGTACACTGTAGATGTTCGTGATAGAATCATCCTGTTGAAATCCAACGGTCTGGGATGCTGTACAATGTACTTCTAGAGAAATCTTATCTCAAACATTGATAAATAGTTTACTACTTGAGATTAATAACCTATTTCTAACACATCAAAACGGTGCGAAAAAAGTGAAGGATTTTTGAGCTTTTCTACTGTCTCAGATTACCATTTGAGCTACCAATGTAAAACCTTCCCAGGATTTCTTGTTTGGAATATTTTTTAATGGTATAACACACAAAATGTGGCAATCATTTTACTTTTACCAATGTTGTATAGGGCCTTTAAACTGAAAATCTTCTAGCAATGGTGTTTTTCATTTCTTCCTAGTCCCTACGGTGTACATGTACATCTCAGCAGATGCACACATGTACACACGTACCAGTACAGTAGTCATGATTTTCAGTAGAGGCCTACCAATCTGTACATGTAGGTTTGCATTTGCCAGACTATACATGAATTGTATCTGTTCTGTCAGTGTGCTGCATGGACAAAAGAAACTACTTGATGTGCATGCATTTCTTAAATGCAGAGGACTCTCAGTACATGTCCGTACAGGTAGAGTCTCTTGCTATGATTTTAGTTGGATGGATATAATGAGCAGTGACTGGGAGTAAACCCAGGACTTTTACACTCCCATAGCAGAGCTTCCACAATGTACATTAGTACCTCTCAAAAATGTTAGGAGGGGGGGGACATGACGTGTCAATCCCGGGCAGGACTGTTCTCTTTGAGAAAAGGTCCTCCTAGGATTGAACCGTCAGGCTCTGTACTTTTTATGAGATTTGCATTTTGGTCATGTAAGTCAGTATAAACTTAAAGCTAAAGCAGTTTGTAACTGGGAATATATATGGAACATTAAATGTGCTGAATGCACTGACTGTAAATCCCACTACTGTATGTGTCATCAAAAATAGCAGCATCTCCATGTACATGAATGTGTACATTTACTGATCAAATCATACATATGAATCATAATTCTTACTAATATACACAGGCACAGTCGTTACAGAAAAGTAAAATGTTCCTAGAGCACTATTAATAATGTTTTGTAATTTTCTTTAATACTGTGTACTGTACATGTGTTAGGAAGTAAACTATGGCAACATTTTGGGATCGTAGTAGGACAACAAAAAATGGGATTATGAGAGGAGTATGAACGGCGGTCCAGACTCCACTTTTAGTGTGAGATAAACAAAGTAGAGTGTGATTTTTGTTTTAAATCACACCATGCCACACGACCTGCCTGTAGCCTAGTGTTAATGCTAGGCATTGCAGACCTTGTTTATGAGCCATGAGCCACATTTCAGGAAGGATGCTAGGATACATGCCCAGTTTGACAACAATACTAACCACAATTGGATTAGTACTTTTTCGATAGCAATTTTGCGGTGTGTGTAAAGTTTACAAGTGGAAAAATATTTTAAAATTATGGGGTTTTTTTTCTTGCAAAGTGAACAGCCCTACTGTCGCTTGATCAAGTAATCGCCAGGATATATGTAATGCTGGCCGTGACTTTTGTGAATATTTAGGGCAGAATCTCTTCAACCACCTGGATGCACCACACATTTCCACATGTCAAAATCTATAGACGGGGGCCATAGGGGCTGAACGCAAAGCTTATGTATGCTATGTAATACTGGAATTGTGATGGGTTTTTTTCACAAGGGCCTAATGTAAAACAATTAAAAGTTAAAGTTTCCGACCAGAATGTTTTCTATGAAGACAATGGCCTTCATGCCCTATTTGGTTTAAACCCTGATCAGCAGCTCCAATAAGCTTATCAATATATCAATCAATTCATTAATCCATCAGTCAAACGGTCGGTTGATCAGTAAATCGATTGATTGTCACTGCTAACTGGCCAATCAATCATTGAGACAATCAACTGAGTGGCTAACAGACACTGACAAACCAGTCAGCTGAGTAACACTGACTAGTCAAAGACACCAAGGTGAATGCAAAGCAAGCAACCTGCTTAACCAAGTATCCCACATACAAGTACATCTTCTTGCCCACACAGCACAGTTGGGACAAGTTCAATTGACGATGGACAGTAAGACAAAAAGGACTGACAAACTGATCGTAACACTGACGCGATGAGATGACCACCCCATTAACTGACTGAGGATTGATTTCACAAAGCCTTACGATCAGAATTCAACTTGTGATACGCAATCTATCAGTCGCGAAAGGTCCTATAATTTTACGATGCATTGCCTGTTTTCTTACGATAAGTCGTAAGTTTGGCAAAATTGACAACGAATCCATTACAGCAGCCATGGAAAATCTGAGTGGACCAGGATTTGAAGCCAAGACTTCTGACACAACCAAGAGATGCAGTCAGATGCAAGCAATGAGCTGCTCACTCAGTATCCCTCCTCTATGAAACATGTTCACATCCAAGACACAGTTGGGGAATGTGCTGTGGATAGTGAACAAAATCAGAGGAAGGGACTGACACTGACCAAGTAACCATTGATTCAATGACCAACCAATCAGCAGACCAAGACCAAGGCCACCCAATCTAGTAGAACGGGCCACAAAGAATTGGACCCAAGACCTCTGACCAGACCGACGAGAGGGCAGGCTTGACACAGTATCCCTTCTGTGTACCTTTTGACGTCCACCACACAGTTGGGGCACGTGCAGCGCTCCCGCTTGGACCGTCGGGACAGGCTGTCCTCCCCCGGCTGGAGCTGGGACTGACCACCGCCGGCCTCCATGGCCATGGACTTGAGCTGACCGCCGGGGACTGTTCCCCGCGAGGCGGCCACCTCGCTCTGGACCTGGCTGGCCACGTTCAGCGCGTCCGTGAGGTCGTCAGCTAGGCTGGGCAGCTCCACGGGCAGCTCAGGCACGCCCGACGATGAGGACCCTGCCACCTCACCGTCCGGTTGCTCAGCAATAGGGATGATAAAGGGGCCGGTGGGCCACTGATGCTCGTTTGAACCTGCAGTGGAGGAGGAGGAGTAGGAGGAGAGGCAGACAGCATGGGCCAAGGGTTGAGCTGGGCAGCCATCCATCACTTGGGCAGGAGTTGATGCCCATGTGTTGTATTTGTTGAAAGGAGGCTTAGTCACCATATCATATCTAAACACTGTCCTTGTACATGTTACATGTACAGTACATATAAAAACATACATTAATGTGTTGTTTCTATGTCCTTATAACTAGGTTGAAGGCAGATGTTTAAATAATGTACTTCCATTGGCCTGGAGTTTACACACTGGAAAGATATCAGAAATGCAAGAGCTGTTTCAAATCGCAGATATTTCAACTGCAGCAATTCAGATGGTGAGACTTGAACTGCCAAAAATGGTGACCCTATGCCATTAATATTACAGTATGTATGAGATGCACAGTGTACAGGGAGTATGTGAAATGTACATGTACCCTTCAAAAGAACTCAAGATATTCAAGTTGAAAACCAGGTTGTCCTAGAAGTGTATACAACATGCTAGCATACACGAAAGCTATGGTCTGATTTGTAACTTACATGTGCTGATCTGTACATTGAAGGTTATGATCTTGAAAATGATACCCATACTGTACACACAAATGTACATGTACAGTGTACATAGACAGTTATCCCAACCCCCTACATACACAGGTACGTGTACATGTATCTGTAGGAGGTCTTTTCACCAGAATTGGCAGTTTTTGTACTCTGTTCACAAATGTGCTCATACATGTAAACTTCATTACACAGAAGGTTACAGTTAGAATAATCTTTTGGCAGGCTAAATTTCATAATAATTAACTTGCTTCAAATAGTACAGGTATAAAAATGGCATTCATCTCACTAAGGAACCTTATTTTGTACGCATGTCGCTGGAGATTTGATAATTTTGTCAAAAATGTAGAGAGCCTGAAGATTCGATAGAATCAGGACCTTCATCAAAGGCAGAGGAAGGTCCTGCATCAGTATTTTGCAACATTTTTTGTAATCCACTGTCCATTGATGACACTGGTTAAGAGGATTTGAGGATGAAGCTTGCCTACCTTTGATTTGGGGTTTAATTCCCGAGAGACACCTGCCACAGTGCCACTTCTCCTCCTTCTTTATGTCTTCCCTGGACACGCCGACACAAGCAGGATGAAACCAGCCCTGACAAGAGTCACAGCCCAGGAAAAACCTTGGAAATGGAAGAACCAGATGCATAGATGGAAGAACCAGACACATAGAAGGAAGAACCAGATGTATAGAAGGAAAAGCCAGACACATAGAAGGAAGAACCATAGGCATAGATGGAAGAACCAGACACAAAAGGAAGAACCAGACACATAGAAGGAAGAGCCAGACACACAGAAGGAAGAACCAGAGGCATAGATGGAAGAACCAGACACAAAAGGAAGAACCAGACAAATAGAAGGAAGAGCCAGACACACAGAAGGAAGAACCAGATGCATAAATGGAAGAACCAGACACAAAAGGAAGAACCAGACACATAGAAGGAAGAGCCAGACACACAGAAGGAAGAACCAGAGGCATACATGTAGATGGAAGAATCAGACACATAAAAGGAAGAACCAGACACATAGAAGGAAGAGCCAGACACATACATGTAGAAGAAAGAACCAGACACATAGAAGGAATAACTAGATGTATAGAAGGAAGAGCCAGACACATAGTAGGAAGAACCAGATGTATAGAAGAGCCAGACACATAGAAGGAAGAACCAGATGTATAGAAGAGCCAGACACATAGAAGGAATAACCAGACACATAGAAGGAAGAACCAGAGGCATAGAAGGAAGAACCAGACACATAAAAGGAAGAACCAGATGTATAGAAGAGCCAGACACACAGAAGGAAGAACCAGATGTATAGAAGAAAAAGCCAGACGCATAGAAGGAATAACCAGACACATAGAATAAAGAACCAGACACATAAATAGAAGAGCCAGACACATAGAAGGAAGAACCAGACACATAAATAGCAAGCCAGACACATAGAAGGAAGAACCAGACACATAGAAGGAAGAACCAGACACATAGAGGGAAGAACCAGACACATAGAAGGAAGAACCAGACACATAGAAGGAAGAACCAGACACATACATGTAGAAGGAAGAACCAGACACATAGAAGAACCAGACACATAGAAGTAAGAACCAGATGTATAGAAGAGCCAGATGCATAGATGGAAGAACCGGACACATAAATAGAAGAACCAGGCACATCGAAAGAAGGAACCAGACACATAGAAGGAAGAACCAGACACATAGAAGGAAGAACCAGACACATAGAAGGAAGAACCAGACACATAGAAGGCATAACCAGACACATACATATGTAAATGGAAGAACCAGAGGCATAGATGGAAGAACCAGATGCATAGAAGGAAGAACCAGACACATAGAAGGAAGAACCAGACACATAGAAGAACCAGACACATACATGTACATGTAGTTGAAAGAACCAGAGGCATAGATGGAAGAACCAGACACATAGATGTAGATGGAAAAACCAGATGCATACATGTAGTTGGAAGAACCAAAGGCATCGATGGAAGAACCAGACAAATAGATGGAAGAACCAGACACATACATGTAGAAGGAAAAAACAGACACATAGAAGAACCAGATGCATAGATGGAAGAACCAGATATATGGAAGAACCAGACACATAGAAGGAAGAACCGGATGCACAAATGGAAGAAGCACATGGTCGGAAGACCCATTTACATTGTACATTATACACGCACATGTACATGTATACATGTACATGTACAGTACACAGACATGAACATAATATATTGTACATGAACATGTTTATGTACATGTCATGTACACATGTATGTGTATAAACTATAAACATGTACAGTAAATTAATTGCAATATTGCAATACAGACCTGTGCATGTAATGTAGGCCCTATCTTTTTAGAATGCTTAAAACTATTCAAGCTGAAGATTCATACCCATGATAAATGTATGCAAAGATCATTTGGTTTCCTACATCATGTACTGCTCTACAAAAAGCCTACATGTATCTCAGGTTTCTTGGTGACTTTTACAGTCACTCCAATAACTCCATACTTTTAATTACAATCAAAAGATCATCAAGTTCATCAACATAATCAATGTTCATCATTGCTGTAACCATTTAAAGAAATTGTGACTCTTATTTGTGCTTCATCATGCGCTGATGATACACCGTACAGTAATGATGGGTGCAGTAAGAATGCACACAGAGAGTAATGGGCATCATTTGTAATTTCTTGTATAATGAAGGGTAAATAGTTTCCACACAATTTCTCTGTGATCCAAAGTACAGGCGACACCATTCTAATCAAATGAAGGTCTAGGGTCCATGGACTCACACAGGGGTCAATAGACATCATGACATAAAATCCCCAACTACAAATCCTATCATTGGATGATCAGATGCACGCACATCCCTCTTTCATGTGTTTAGTAGAGAATATATTGAAATCTAGATTTTGAAATACTGTACATGTAGGTCCTCATGTTCTTCAGCCAGAACATACGTGTACGTACCAACATCCACAATATACCAGCTGCCCTAGCAGGCTTTCCTCTGCAATTTTGAGAGTCCGATGTGGCATCCAATGTTTTACTTTATAAATGAAATTGGCACTGTACTCACTGTACATGTATATTGTGGACAACTGGACGTGCCAGCTTGACGTTCCATGTATGAGTGATTGGATGGGTAATGAGCCTCAAATACTGTAATAGTGTACATGTACATGTGGAAACATATTGTGCTGGGAAAAGCCATTTCTACAACAATTTGAAGTGCTTTGGCTTGGTGTTTATTTTTCAAGCAAGATTTTGACCACTAAGTTTGCTATCAGGAGACAAATACTCAAGGTGGTCAGCCGAAGTAGTGAGATGATCCACATTTCACAGTGCACCTCACAGATTGATATGCAGGGGAAACACTGCGCACTAGTATTATTATTTAGCAGTTAATATGAGGACAACACTGGTGGAATGAATTGGATTTTCAGACTACAGTATTGCGGCTTGCACGTATACATGTATGTACATGTACAATTACTGGCATTCATAATAATGATGACATGAGAATTTGCAGTTATAGAGAGAAGTCGGACTTCAAAGAAAAGGGATTAGAGGAAACTACATTACACAAATGAACACAAAGAACAGGTATGTTTCTTCACTACATGTACATCTACTTTGCATTGGGGAGAAGGTGGAATGTCACTGTGCTACATTTTACATAAATCTTTCTTTTCACAGCAACCTGTTTCCAATTGTACCGCACATCTACTCTGAAAGCTACAGGGGAAAACAATCAAAGAAATGGTGAAGAATTATAGCTACATGTACTTGTATTACACACTACACAGTACTGCCAAAAAAAAACATGTAGCACTAGCAGTCAATGGTTTGATAAACTGCTTGACTTACTACAATGCCAGTTGCTTGATTCAGCTCACCCCATCCACTGGCTGACTGACTGACTGACTGACTGACTGACTGACTGACTGACTGACTGACTGACTGACCAACTGACCAACCAACTGACCAACCAATTTATGGATTGATTGATTGATTGATTGATTGATTGATTGATTGCCTGATTGATGGCCAATTGCTTTAGATATTGATTACTTGGCTGAGATCCCATTTACTCTAACAATAGTACTGAGCTACATGTACTCAGTAGCGTCCAGTTGAGTAAGAATAGAACTCTCCTTCCGATCAGCTTTCATTTCAAAACACAAAGGGTCTTTCTTGTTTACAAGTTTGAGAGGCCTTCGGAAGAAGGTAATGAGATTAGTGCAGAATTCCTCATAACAAGCTGTGCACACTCAATCCTGAGTCCCATGGTACACCATGTACGTTAATTTAATAGTTAGGCTCCAGTGAAGGTGGACATACATGTACATACAGGTTTGTATGCTGATCAACCATTTTTAATCAAAAGAATTTGATGTACATGTACATGTACATACACATGTACTAGTAGTAAAGTGTACATGTAGGCCTACATATTGGTACATATTGGTACATGTACATGAACATGTACCAATGTACATGTACACAGGTACAGTATCATGTACATTTACATGTACAGATGTATACATGTGTACATGTACATGTACATGTATGTACATATGTACATGTACATGTACATACTGTATACCGGTTGACTACAGCTTTCCCAATGGTTCACAAATGGATAGCGTCTGGTGTGTCTGAGGATACAACATTACAAGTCAACAAAGTCTGGCTATGATTGAGCTGCTAAGACTGTACTTCAGTTCACATACAGATACTATCATGACTACTGGTACATGTACATCACATGTGCATCAACTCTGCCTGCACTGAATGGCTGAACCACAGCCACTTACACAAAGAGCACCCTCAGTGACTCAGTCACAGCTACACTGTACATGTACATGTACATGTACCATACTGTACACTGTACATTATATGGTGAAAGCTGTATCCACTATCCATAGCTTTTAATTCACTACAGTAGATCCTTTCACCCTGAAAAGTCTGCAATGAATTAAGCACCAGTTTAGTCGCCATTTCTTTTCACAAGCCCAAGGTAGCCAGTCCCCTTCCTTTAATGATTACCGTACACTCTAACCACTGATGCCAGCAGGTGGCATTCACACCCTACCAGGCCACAGGTTACAACTTACATGTACAAGGGTGCCATGCCACACTGAATCATTCTTCAAATGCCCATATAGGATCCATGTACCCTACTACTTAATCACAGTGAGCAAGTCACTTCTCTGCATCCTTGTGCACGTCCATGTGCACATCGGTTGGGGGTGGTCTGATCACGGTCAGATGGGCTTATTGAAATTTGACGGCAATAGGAAATACAGTGTGTGTAGTCCCCACCCCCTCCAATGCTACCATTTGTACAAATGCTCCCCAATGTATTGCAACTAGACTAGTCACGTCCAAAATAGGAACCCTGCTTGCCAGGTCTCACCAGATTTACATGCACCACTTATTCCTCCATGCATGCACTCACTAATACATGAGACATGGTATTTTACTATGAATGTATCCCACTGAACAGAATCTAGAGCAAACATCAAGTAGGACTTCAGTAAAAAAGAAAAGACTTCACCAGATTGAGTACTGATTTTATGTACAGTAAGTTACATGGAGTGGGTTCAAATCCAATTCCTGTTAATACACTATTTCTTTACACTTTTGCAATGCCCCACTTTCAATTATGAGGTTGCCAACTTGCCATACATGTACAGTACATGTAGTTTGTATGTGTAAAATACACTACACATGAAAAATGAAAATGCTCTTGCCTTCCAGTGACCTTTACAGTACATACTACGGTGCGTATACAAATAAATGTACAGTATGTATGTACTGTACAAACCAATGTCTGTAAAAAGTCTCTACATAGTGTACGGTATGTATATGTACTCAGTACGTGTACATGTACATGTACATGTACATCAGTTCAAGACTAGTCCACATTTCAGGATGATAATGCCCATACACTGTACTGCATGGTACGGTACATCAATTGTTCATGTACTGTACATGTATACATGTATACATGTAATGTACATGTACATGTATACTGTTATTACTGTAGTGTATACACGTACACACATGTGTAGTTGTGTACATGTATAGTACATTGTACATGTACATGTACATACAAAATACATGTGTACATGTAGTTGTGTACACGTTTTGTCACTTTTGTGTATGAGTCATCCATAATTTTCCACATGACATGTACTTAAGTTAACATGTATACGTATGTACAGTGTACAGGTACATGTACATGTACAGTGTACACGTACATGTACATGTGTACATACGTGTACATGTACGTGCACATGTGCATGTACACATGTACATGTACATGTTTTAAGGTGTGCTGATAGTGCACTTTTCAATGGGAGCCATGGCCATGGATGGATTTCTCAAGTAATCCACATTGAATCTGTTCATGCACCTATAATTCGGCTGACTGATCTACATGTACTGTACATGTATTGGAGTACTGCCCTGTAAAATGATTATGTCCCATCCTCTTGACACATGCATTGCACCAGCAGCTTTAGTAGATGTAGTACACTGTATGTCAATGGCAACTCCCCTTTTTAAAAAGATTAACTGAATAATACATATTATACATGTACCGGGTACATGTACATGTACACTGTGACAGTGACAGTACATTTTTGGCAGCAAGACATACATGTATACTGTTCGATATACACATATTGCAATCAATTCCCAATGTTACTTGGTGTGTTTTTTCTTTTCATTTCTATGTTTTGTGCCATGTTGTTTTTCAGCAAAACAAATTTTGTTCTAAAGTTGAGTACGGTGCATGACATGTACAGGTATGTGTGTACTGTGTACATGTACTTTGTTGGTTCTATCGTGTTAATTTGTTCATTAATTTGCTTTGCAATCTGCCTCATAATAATTTCTGGAGATTGTGCACTTTGAACACTCTTGAGTGGAGTATGCACATGTATACGAGTATGTATTACTATACATGTAAGGATATAATCCAATCGAACAACTCATCCATGCAGAGAAAACCTTCCTAAGACATTGGGTTAAACGTGTGCATGTATTTTTTACAGAAAGGGGTAACAATTACCAGTTCCTCGGAGCACATGGATGCATAGTGATTTCACTGATTTGGCGACTAGCTCTTTTTGTACATATACCCGAATGGACACATTCATGTTCAACTTCATACAACCTACATGTACATGAATGCTGGGTAACTTAAAAGGAAACAGTACAAATTGGTGTCAACATCTTCTGAAGTCTCTTTCCTCGCAGTTACAGAGAAGAAAATCCTGACTGCCATTCCCATAAATGAAAGTCAATGTAGTACATTATATTTATACTATGCATTATAACTTACGGTACATGTAAACCATCAAGTCATCCTTGAACAGAAATGATTATCCACTAAAATCAAAGTGCACAACAAACTCATATTTAACCTGTATTTGATTAATTGCTTTAATAGCCGCCATCCACAACTCACAAGGCTCCGTGGTTTATAGGCATCCTGAACTTGTATTTAGGTTTCATTTGTGCTTGCTTTAATATTTGGTGCATATTACTGTAAAAACCAGTGCTTGACGAAAACTGGCCCCCTGGGTCAAAAGGAACATGGCACTTAAAATATGGACGAGAACAAAAAAAAATGAAACATCTACGGTGTCGTTTTTCTACAAGCGTATTTGAAGAGGCTGTAAGGAAATGACCAGTGGGAGGAAAGGGGGGGGGGGGTATCCAGGCAAGTGTCTTCGCTACTTTGCTATCTCAGTCAACTTCCTAGACCTATCCCGAGACTTCTCTGACAAGTATTAGCTCTTAGACAGAATGGGGGGGGGACGGTGACACAGCCGGGGAGAGATGTACACACTATCCGGACACAGGATCCCTGTGTGTCTTAGGCTCAATCGCGGCCCTGCGGGTGGTTAGCGGCAGAACAAGTAACCACGGCAACCTCACGTACGAAGGCTAGACAAGGGAAAGGAGGAAGAATCAGGGGAGGGAAGGAGGGAAGGAGGGAGGGGGAAAAGGAAAAGTGGCCTGGATTGAATTGTTCTTACCCAGTGTCGTCGGCAGTTCTGCAAACACAATACAGCTTGTTTTTGTTGTCTACTTGCTGGTGGTGAGTTCCTGTGGAGGTCGAAGCCAATCTTTCCATTCCGTCTCACATTTGCCACGGAGACTGTTACAAATGGCAGAGGAGCAAAGGCAGGGGGAGGGAGATGGGGAGGAGAAGGAGAGGGGGAGGAAATGTTCAAGAATTGGGTCAAGCAGCAAAGTACTGTCATATTAAAGAGCATCTCACGGGGGCTCTCAGCCACTCAGTATATCTGCTGGCATATGTTCCCCATGTGAATCCATATCACGAAAGAATCATCAAAGTGTGGCTCAAGAGTTGTACATGTGTATGTATACACAACACATACTGATTTCGTTCCTACAGATTATGAAGACGAATGTTCAGCAATACACACTGTGGACTGTGGAGTACATGTGTAGAGTCAGTACTCAGTACTCAGTAGACCATGTTTTTGTTGTTTTCTCGGCTACGGCTCGGACTCATGCATGTAAACGTACACAAGTCCATGATGTGGGAGTGCAGCTGCTCACCGCTGTAATTACTGCCGAGTCTCCGGTGTAATTCGATGCCAGGGCCAAGTGTAATTCAGACACAGCCGGCCGGCCGTTGTGTTGAGCACAAGTCACAGTGGGACACCGTTGCCCCTGACGTGTTGGAATGGCCTATGACATTAGCCATCTGAGCAAATGTCTCCATTGACTCAGTATTCCTGCATGTGTACTGTACCTTTGCACTATCTTTCTTCAGTGACACAAATTGGACGTTTATTTCTACATACATGTACATGTAAACATGCATGTATAGTTGTGTATGTACTGTAAAAGTACCGTATACATGTATGTCATGTACTGTTCTTGTACTTGTGTACAATGATGCAAAAATGGCTGGTACATGTAGTGGTACAAGTCTATCAGCCATTCTACATAGTACATGTACATGTACTGTAACTGGCACTTGTATACACTGTGACTGTACACCGGTATACATGTACATGCATAGTAGCCTACACCATGTACACCGGTATACATGCATAGTAGCCTACACCATGTACACCGGTATACATGCATAGTAGCCTACACCATGTACACCGGTATACATGCAAAGTAGCCTAGACCATGTACACCGGTATACATGCATAGTAGCCTACACCATGTACACCGGTATACATGCATAGTAGCCTACACCATGTACACCGGTATACATGCATAGTAGCCTACACCATGTACACCGGTATACATGCATAGTAGCCTACACCATGTACACCGGTATACATGTACATGCATAGTAGCCTACACCATGTACATGTACACCGGTATACATGCAAAGTAGCCTAGACCATGTACACCGGTATACATGCATAGTAGCCTACACCATGTACACCGGTATACATGCATAGTAGCCTACACCATGTACACCGGTATACATGCATAGTAGCCTAGACCATGTACACCGGTATACATGCATAGTAGCCTACACCATGTACACCGGTATACATGCATAGTAGCCTACACCATGTACCGGTACACCGGTATACAATGCATAGTAGCCTACACCATGTACACCGGTATACATGCATAGTAGCCTACAGTACATTGTGAGAAATTGCATGTCCATGCGCATCATGCCATCTCTACACATGTAATTCTAAGGTTCAATCTCTTAGTACATGTACATGTACCGGTAGTATTGAACAGTATTATACAGACATACATGTACCACCTACTGGTAGACATATATGTCGCATGTGTACATGTAGTGATACACATACATGTAGACATGTTAGACATAGTGTGTACATGTACATCAGTGTACTGTACAATAACATGCACATGGATGTACAATGTAGAATCATGTGTGTACATCACTAGTTGTACATGTACATGTACTGTACATGTATCATATTCTATAGTATACAATGTACATGCATGTATTACTGTATGTACATGTATGTATACTACAGTACATGTACAGTATGTACAATGTACACATGTACGGTACTTACATGTACACTACAAGTGTACGGTACATGTCACATGTGTACACTGTGTATATTGTACTGTATCTTTATGTACATGTACATTGCACCCATGTACATGTACATGTACATGAGCATGTATAGTACAGTACATGCACAGTACATGTACATGTACATGCACTAGTTGTACATAATATACATGTGGACAGACACAGAAACACTGTTATTTGCTCCTCCAACTGCATACAAAAAGTATGTAATGTTGAACTTGAAATGTGATGGTAAACTAGTTAACTACAATGTACTGTACATGTATACATGTACATGTACAGTATGCAACCCACCCTTATTCTACAGTATTCCTAAGCCTTTGCCTGGATCTACAGTTCATGTCTGGTGTTTCTCTATGCTTTGAAATGTTTGCATTTTTAGACAAGGTTAAGATCTTTATCCTTACCTTAGACTTTAGAGTTTAGATAGAAACAGAATTGAACTTGAACTCTAGAGAGATTTAAAAGTGTAGGCCCTACAATCCATGTACTGTACATGTACATGTACTTCATTTCAGAAATGTACACAGCACTACTGTACATCTGTGATTCTTTCAAGATTGTGCTTTTCATATACCATCTACATTGTGTACACGTACCGGGTACTCAATAGTCAATAGTCATTACTGCCTGTGCCTTGGATTGTTTCAACAAGCTTTTCAAAATGTTGGAAGGGCGCATAGATTAATTAAACAGTAATACAATAACAGGACACAAAATCTCACAATTCTTCATTGCATATGAAAGGAGAGAGTCAAGCTTGCTGTCTCACAATGGAGACAACTTGGCTGTTTTCAACTACATTTTACACATTACATGTCTCAGTATGTGTGGCAGCATTTACATGGTGAGTATGACTGCAGTGGCAACTAACACTGCCGGGATTATGGTACCTGAATGAAGCTTATCAGATGCACTGTACTCTGTGTGGTCACGCATAATTGGCCAATCAATGAATCAATGGTGGACACCTCTGACTTCAAATGCATTCAGAATGTGTGCTTATCTAGTTGCCTATCATTCATCTCATTCTCACCCCTCATTCTCGCTGAAACCATCCCCCTACGACTCACCTCGCCACATACAAGTAACACACAAAGATGTTCCAAACATCCAAACTGATTCACTGACTGAATAAAAGACCGAATTACAAAGCTCAAAGCCTCAAAGATGTAGAGGACCTGGAGTGAATTTCACAAAGCCTTATGATGCATCGTAACTCAATTTACGATGGATAGCCCATCGTAAGTTGTGATGCACCGTATGGTTTATATACATTGCTCATCGTATTGCGATTGATCGTAAGTTACGATGAGTTTGGTGAAATCGACCCCTGGCCCTGACATGGTACGGTATTTGCCTTTGATAAACCACTTCGCGCCGGGAACGCTTGCTCTGGTTCTGTTATTGTGACGGGCCCTCCGATTTTGGGAACCACTATTGTCCGTGTTTTAAACAAAGACTCTTTTCAGCCTAGAACAAAACAATGCAAAGCATGACAAAGACCCATTTTTATGAAAGTTGCCACTTGCCACGTGAATTGCCAAATTAGCGGCAACAATTGCACTATCATGGGACCTTTAATGTGGATGACCAAAGGATAGCGTGCTGCCACCGGAGACAGCTTATTGGCATGTCCCAGTCCCACAGCCCACCAATCGGTGATCAGGCAGTGGAATTCCACCCACTTTCTTCACCACAAACTGTACACTCAGTTGGGGCCAACCACCGATGATTTGACTGCCTGGAGTGGACGCTTGTCTGCAGTCAGAGTACAGGGTCCACTCGGAGACACTGTACACATGCACAGTTGTGCTATGCTCCATTGACGATGCACAATGGGCCCTTTTTTTCAAACGGATAATCCTTCGACAAAAGCCACACCGATGTCCGGATTGTCCGAATTGTCCGAATTGTACACATAGTATACCCTTATTGATTTATTTCGCATATACATATATGTTCCCGGTTGTTTTCGCGAGTTACAAAAATGACACATTGTTAAAAAAACAACATTTTGTGGTCATAGGCACTAAAAAAATGCCTGCCACAAAGTGGTTAAGGCCATGTGAGGAGTGATTTAAAAAGTCTTAGAGCAGGGCTCGACCTTAGCACTAGCCTGACGGTCATTGTCTAGTAAAAACAGCTGCGGGCTAGTAAAATGACCCACTTTGCTAGCCCAGCGGACTAGTAAAAAGTAGACAGCAGTGTGGAGGCAAAAAACAATGAGGGCGGGGATGAGAAAGTAGAAACTAATAATTTGATTTACTTGACCTAATAAGTAATAACCTTAAGGTGATATACAAAAATGTTGCAAACTGCTTACTGACTAAAATTACCAAAAAGTAAATCAAAAAATTAAGTAATAACCTTGTGTAATATTCAATATTAATTTATACAGGGCTAGTAAAACTTGCTGCGGGCTAGCAAAAAAATCAATTTACTAGCCCGGTGGGCTTTTTTTCTTTATTGTGGGGGGGGGGAGACTAAGGGAAATGGCACTGGGTCACTAAACAAAGCGAAATTCCCAAAGTACCGGTTCCCAAAGGCTGGTTGACAAGGCACCAAGGCCAAATCCAAACCTACACAATAGACACAAAGGAAGCCCGTGGAATTTTCATTACAGAGGCCCATATCAAAATGTGTGGGTAGTAGAAGAAAAAGGTAATGAAGGCATATTGACCACATCTAAGCCAACGATAAGTTACAGAAAAATTAAAATTGGGTCAGGGAGGGGGATCATAATGCCCTCCCCCATCCCGGTTTAATTAGGGTTAAGTAAAGTCTGGGGTGGGTCAGAGACTCAGAGTACTGATATAGAATCTCTAGGGAGGGAAGGGAGGGAAGAAAGATGGACTGATACATGAATATCTGAGCTGCAGCTTTCTTAAGGTTTGTAACTTGTTGGTGATCTGTTCATAGCACAAACACAAAAACCTTTTTCATGAGTTGTAAATCTTGAGCATCTCTTGGTCTTGCAAGGGATAAGAGTAGAATGGGAAAAGATTGAAGTCAATCTGACTTGTGTTAGCTGAAGTTGTATCAGTTTTGACTTGTGCTGACAGTGAGTGCAAAAATCAACTAAGTGCCTTGATGGTCAAGTCATGAATGCAATGATGTAGAGGCGAGAGTTATGGGGTGTAAAATTTTACCTAAGTTTCCTGTGGTATTTTTTTTTCTAGTAATCAAACTGGCAAAGTACTTGGTAATCTCATGGCACTTGACTGGCTGTATGAAGTTTTCTCTTACTCGAATACATGTATTACAATACATACATGTACATGTACACAGTTGATATTTATTCAAAATTGCAAGATTTCATTTCAACAAATTCATTTGTCATTTCTGACATCTCTTGATAAATTGCCTTTTTGCCCCGTGCTGCAATGAAACAAAGCTTGTGTGACCTTCATATCACAGACTCGGTTAGCACGCATGGAAAGTGGACATGTACATGTACATGTACGTGTACTTTGTACAACTACAAACTACAAATACGGAGGGACGCACCTCGGACAAAAATCACCATCCACCCCCTGCTAAGTACTGGCCTGCATGCAACTTGCAAGTAGGTTTTCAAATTGCCACACGATTAATGAATTATGTAAACTTAGGTCAATGTTCTTGCCTTTCACCCTGCCTGGCCTTTGTCTCCTGACTTCAGTTCAGGCTCAGAGTCATTATATTTATACATTAATGGCATTGAAATAAATGAACAATGCTTGAACAAAAACGGTTGAATCAACACAGATTATTCCGAGTATTCTGCTGAGGTAGACCGATTTACCAAATCTCTACATCTACCATGTCTACAGACAGGTACAGTAATTCAGAGGCGAATCAAGGGCCAGCCTACACGGACCGTGTCACAGTCAGAGTGCCCAGAATTAGAAGAATGCCCAAGACGTTTTCCCTACTTTTTATGATAAATAATACAAACTCTAAAGACACCTGGGTTCTCCTGTCTTTACTACAGAATTCTGTTTTGCTATATTTTTAACAAGAAAATCAAAATGTGGATCCATTTATCGGTTATCTTTGTTAATTTATGGTTCGAAAATTTGCCTCTAAATTGTCCGGATATTGGGCGCATCTCTTTGATGGCCGAGTAAACACGTAGGCCGAGGCGTAATTCGGACAGTCATCGGCGGCACCGTGCCTTCGAAGTTGTTCGCCATTTTTCAAGAAATATCGAAGAAATCCCGAAAAGATCACAATAATTCCACTGCGGCACCTATCATAGAACATTATGATAATGGAAATAAATGTCAAACTTCCAACTTACCACCGATAAATTTGCGGGGAAAAGCGTTAGCGATTTCGGCCAGCGATCCCTCATTATCGCGACATAACGCTTTATTTCCCGCAGTCAAGCACTTGGTGGCGCCCTTCCTCTGTCTGGTTTTTGTTGTAAAGTGCGGTGGACTCAATTCCGTTGACCCCCATTGTTGAATTCCCAATTAATTTTGGAACAAGGTTTGGAGGAACGGGAGGGGGGTGGTCCTACAAATACCACCATTTATTATTTGAATCTTAACCTGTCATTTCCCGTCTTGTAATATAAGTTGTGCTGGTGCATGAGATTACATAAAACAACCGTCAGAAAACAAGATCGCGAGGAGGATTTGTTTTTAGAAAAAAAAATGATTTGGCAACTCAAATCACTTGAAAATTAACAAATGGTTTCAAATCCCATTCTCTCCCCCTCAAGTACATGCTTTCCGGAATGTCCCATTACTTAGCAGCTCTGATTTGTTCATTTATTCTCAGACAGCTATTTCAAAGTTTTGAAAAAATCATCTGCTTTTACAGAGACAGGAAATTAAAAAAGTTCATACATTCCCACATCCAAACTTGATAGTTTGGTAGTTATGGAAAATATAATTATGTGAAAAATATATCTGCATTCTTTATACTACACATTAAGAATGACTCCCACACCACACAACCACACATGCAATTTTTTTCTCATAAAATCTGAGTGTTATTTTCAATAACAGTTCCCAAGTCTGGAAGTACATGTACATAGTATATCATACATGTATACACTGTACAGGCACAATTACATGTCATAATGTTATAATGACATACAATTTTGTTATACATGTACTGCACATGTATATAATACAGGTTACAAAAGAGTAAGGTGCATCTCACTAGCTTTAACAGATTGGCTGTGGAGTAGCAAGACATTGGTGCCGTCTTGAGCGGTCGGGGAAACTAAACAAATGCCACTAAAGATAGGATACTGTCACAATAACCACTTGAAATAACCATTGTTCAGATGGTATTCATTGGAAAAAACCACATGTATTTCAAAATGAAAGCAGTGTTGTACACACTGCTCCACAGTGATGCTACTGCAATGAAGATTCCACATTTTCTTCAACAAGCACCATCAATTTTGAAGTACTTCAGCCAATCACATGTAGGCTTGTCTTTAACAATATGACGTAAATGGATACATAATCTTACATGATCTTGAATACAAACTTAAGGATAGCATTGAAAGCCAAACCAGTTGGAAACAGTGCATAAGCATTTGTAGCAACAGCTGCATCTTCAGATGTAATGACTGCACCTCATGCAGTCTTTTCAACTTCTCAAACTTCCAGGGTTTATCTAAAGCTGTTATCATACTTCATCAGTTAGAGGAACACAGCTATTTTGACACATGATCTTGCACTACATTTTTTTCTTCTCAATTTCAACCGTTTCTCAAAATTTTGTTTGATAAATTCATAAAAAATAATAACAGAAAATAAGATCGCGTTTTCCATCGAAACAAGTAAAAACTGACACCATATATAATTTATTCCCACAATGAGAATTCATGGCAGTTGTCATAGGGATTGTTATTAATAAATTAGATTTATAAACAAGTTAACACATGATATATTAGAAACATTATTCTGAAGGATTGCAATTACTTTTCCTTTTGATCAGAGTGTAACATTTCATTCTCGAGGCTGTGATTAATTAAATAGAGGTATAACCATATGGTAGATGCATCATTCTTTGTGGTAGGTTGTAGTGGTGCTCAGAACTTGTTCACATGGTAAGAATGAGTGTGGCTATAATCCAGGCACTCCGTGCATGGTTTGGTGGCTTCATGACCCAGGAGCCGCCATGTCAGTTCCTAAATGCGAAGGCCTGATTAGTGCCAGTAAGAAACCATGGAAAGAGTTGATAAGACTTGAAGGTTTGCATAGTGGAAATACTAAGGGGAAGGTTTGCGGTGACACCGCACTTCTCTTTCATGAAGGAGTGTGGCTCTGAAAAGAGCCGGTAACTCAACGTTTCGGGTAGTGTGTACTCTGCCCGTCGACACTCTCCCAACGACATGCAGAGTACACACTACCGGAAACGTTGAGTTACCGGCTCTTTTCAGAGCCACATTCCTTGAAAAAGAAGTGCTACATGGTGTCACCACAAACATTCCACTTGGAAAGAAGAGTGTTGACATGCGACAATGCAGTGCATGCACTAAGCACTCAGTAATAACGATGTGAACTCAATCAAACATGTAGAAGTTTTGTTGAAATGGTACATTAGTTATTCTCAATACAGAATTCCTACATGGGCTTTACAGGAGTCTGCACCACTGGTGACTTCCTGCACGGTGTGCCTGATTTACAGCCAACTCAGATAGAACGTGAACAAGCAAAGAGCAAGCGCATGTCGTGTCTCGATAAAGAAATTTACATGTACATGTACACGAAGGAATGGCATGTATGCTGCCATAAAGCCCCCCAGAGACCCTCAATAAGTGCATGGTAAGTTGCACAACGATGTGCTAGTCAGGAGCTAGTCTTCACCCACCCTGTCTGCCATTCATCAGAACACAACTTCCTCTAAATGGTCGCTGATCTTCACAAACAGTCCCATTCTTAAATAAACGTAAAATATACATATATATGTACACGAGGAGGGTAAGTAGTCATATAAACATGCATAAGTCATCTCGATAAAAAAATTCATATGTACAAGTATTTCAGCTTCTGAGAGATGTGAACAGGTCCTCCAATAACAAGAGAAACCTCAATAAGTGCTTTCACTATGTATAATTTATATTTGGTGGTAGCATCAGTGATGACACATCCATTAAGGCAGTGTGTGCAATATAGCATCATCTTCATTTCACCTTGAGAAAAAAAATACTGGATCGTACATACTTTGTTCTCCTTTAGATGTTCTGATGGGATTTCCCCTCCCCCTGTGAAAATGGTCGATCCACTCTTCACTTTCCATTTCTTCCTGACATGAAAAGTGATGATTGGTCTGAGCTTTTACGGCCCTATGCTGACCAGTTTTCTAAACAACCCATTTTCATGAAATGCATTTGAAAAATTGAGAGAGAGAGGGACTGACATCGCAATCCAAGCAAGACCCTTGCGGAAGCAAAGTTTTCCCCTGCTTACAATCTTGCCCTTTTTAAAAGGAATGTTAATTCCTATTTCCAGTCTTCCTGAGTACCTTTCCATCTCCTTTCCTTAACCCTTAACATTGAGTGGCTTTTTAGCCTTGTTTTGGGCGAATTTGCATATAAAAAAAAAATTAAAAAAAACCCTCAGGCCCTCTAAAATACGAGCTTTGCACTCTGGTCATTCAAGTCAGTTTGCAGTTGGCAACTGGACAGCCCAAAGGGGGTGAGGTGGAGAGGGGAGAGGAGGGAGGGGGAGGGAAGTTGCTCGCTACGTGGGGTCCATTCTGTCCAGCACGCGGTCCCCCATCTGCATGACCACGGCATTGGTCAATGTCTCCTGGTCCGGTGTGCCCACTACCTCGCCAGGTTCCAGGGGTAGGGTGCCCTCATCAAAGTCGTCCTCCTTGCTGGCCTTCTTGTTCATATGGGTCTTGATGTGCTTGGAGAGGTGGTCACTTCGCATGAAGCGCTTGGAGCAGGAGGAGCATGAGAATCGCTTCTCTCCTGGAAAAAGTCATCCACGCCCCCCAAAAAAGGTTCAAAATGTCATAAAAAATGCTCAAAAACATTGAAAAAAAAATGTATGTAAGAGTGTGGTATCCATGAAATGTATTGTTATGTCAATTAATTGGAACAATTTCTTGATATTGGTCTGCGCTACTGCATCAAAGCACCTACCGTTTCATATAATGGACTTAATGGAGTTTTGAAAAAAGAGACAGTTGGCTATGCTCTTACTCTCCTGATGACGGGCAGAGTACGCATTACCCGAAACGTTGAGTTACCGGCTCTTATCAGAGCCAAACTTCTTGAAAGAGAAGGGATACATGGTGTCGCCGCAAACCTTCCACCAAATATGTTCTTATAGTTGTGTTCCCCAACGGCCATTACCTTGCGTGTGCACGCAACAAATACGATAAAGAAACTTGAAGGTTAGCACAGTGGATTCACAAAGTAGAATACTTGTGGTGACATTGTGTGCATTATCTTGTTTGTGGATGAGTACGGCCCAGAGAAGAGACGGCCACCTCAGACCTCAGGGAAGATTTGAAGGTTTTGCATGGTTTGTCACTACGTACTAAACAGTGATGCAATAGGTGTCATCCCTTTGGAGAATGAGCGTGGCTGTGAGGAGAGCCGCCATCTCTACAGTTACTGTCTATGGAGATACACTCGCTCTTCAAAAGAGATGACTCATATGGTGTCACTTCAAGCAGTCTTCATGAATTTTTTTTAAATGCTTACGATACTGTTTATTAAATGGACAATTCACACAGCATTAAAGCATTTACCACTGAAAAACAAACAAAAAACCACCTTTTCATCCCTTTTTATTTTTTGTTTTGGTATGGCAAGAAAATACATGTTGTATGAAGATCTTAGATCAATCTTTCATGCAGAAAAATGTTGGTAAAAAAAAGAAGCTTTGATATTGAGTTCAGTTGTCCAGTACAAAAACAAATACCGGTATAGAGAGGTACCCAACAGGGCTTGGGTCTATTCACAAAGACTGGATTTTGTTTTTTTTACCTGTGTGCGTCCTCCGATGTCTTTGCAGCTCATCAGAGCGTGTGAATCGCTTGCCACAGAAGAGCCAGTTGCAGACAAAGGGCCGCTCCCCCGTGTGCCACCGGAGGTGAGCCCGGAGATGCGACGTCTTGCCATACACCTTGTGGCAGCCCTCCACGTGGCATATGTGCTGCTTCTTACGACCTTCTGCATTCAGATTCCTGTTTGTTGCGAGAGATGAAAAATCCTCAGGAGGGTGAATCTCACCGAATGTTCAACCTTCTTTAAGCGCTGTAAGCATGTACATGTTAAGTTAGCTGTGTTCAGGATACTTATGTAATAATAAAAATAACAACTTAAAGACAGCACTTAAAGGCAAGCAAACAGTTATAAAAAACATTCTTAATTATTTTTGTTTTTCTTTTACTGCATTTCTTGTCCTGCAACATAAGCATATCTTGATGCAGATACCAGCGCGTTATTAATGTCCATTATTATATTATTACTATTAAAGAGTGCATATTGCAACATTCTGCCTTTGAGAAAGGTTCTACTAAACTCAAAACGGCAGGCACTCTAGACTTATTAAATCTCCATTTTTTTGCAAAGTAATTTGCAAAGTTTGTGTAAATCACTCGACTGAATAATCAAGTCAAACAAATAAAGGAAACCAGAGGTCTTGGGTTCAAATCCCGGGTCCAGTCAAACTTTGCTGATTTTTTTCAAAAATTTGAGCGAATATTCACTTCAACCTTGCAGCGACCACCGACCTGCCCTCGCTGTCTTTGCAGTTGGGGCACGTGCACGCCACCCGCCGCAGTCGCTTCTGCGCCGGCTGCCCCGGGGTCGTCTGTCCCTGGCTGTCCTCGTCATCCGACCCGGTGAAGGAGGTGTCCATGCTGAGTGCCGAGTTGGCTTGGGCCGGGGAGAGGACCGGGCCCTGCCCTTGCCATTTCTTGTCCTGGGGAAGGGTGCTGGGCTGCTGTGATACTGCTGAGGAACCAAAATAATAACCATAATACTATAGTGGTCTTGTTATTTGGTGTATTTAAAGCTATGTACATTATTTATCAAAGTTTAAAGTTTAGAGGCCCGGGCCTCACGTTTCGATCCTAGCAGGACCTTTCCTGCTAGGATCAAAACGCAAGGCCTTCTAACTTTTGAGATGTTTATTATGTATTGCAGGTCATTTTAGTCAGTGAGTCAGTGAGTCAGCATCTACTTCTCTACGTTTTAGGGAAAAACAATCAAAGCTTGAATTACACAAGTCATGCAAGTGAAGTTCTCACAGTTAAAAAATAATATTTCATACTCTCAAAGGAAAAGTCACAACTTAGAGTTAGAGGACAACACTCAGAATTAACCACTTGGGCAGACTAACATGGCCAAAGGTTCTGTACAATACCCATTTGTAGTTTTTGTACACAGGTGCAGTGCAAATTTAAGTAATTTTGTCACCTCAAATTTGAAAACAAAAATCTCATTTAGTTGTATCATTTCAATACAATTTTCATTTTAATACAATTATTTTAGAATGATCAAACTAAGTATACAATACATGTATATGGATTTTACAATAACTGAACCACTTTTTATATAAATCTAAAAATGGCAAAGGAAACTTTGACTGTTTTACTTTGTTTCATTTTTTAGGTTTAAAGAACTGGAGAATGATAAAATGCCTTGAATTAAAAAACAGCATTTTTCACTGTCACAGTCACTGCTCACTGTGTTGGCACAGCTAACTTTCAATATCCTGCCCTTTTCTCTCTCTAAATAGTGCCTAAGCAGAGATTACATCAATTCAGTTTGATCACATTCATCTGTCGGAGCCATTACACATTATGTGATTTCCTGTGTTGCTCTCTACAGGGACTTGAGCTAGTGGCTACAGCATTTCATGGACGTGTTCCCACTGTGCTCGGGACTGGCCCATTACATTAGCATGAACACGGGCCCTTACACATACAATTTGACATGATGAATACAAACTATGGTAAGAGTATCACCATAGGTGTGGATGACAACGGCTCGCCATTGCTGTGTGACTACTTGCAATTGTATTTGGAAGTCATTAGCATGAGAAAACAAAACCTGTAAGAATTCAAAGACTGACGGTTTGATTGGCAACATCTCAGACAAGATGGACAGTTGGCTTGCCCATGGATTCAACATTTTAAGTTTTTCAATTGATTATACCACTGCTGCAGTGGCTTATCAATCATGTCAGGCCCACAGAATTGTTTATGTCAACAAAGCGTGGGGTTAATGCTAAGTCCTCAACAAAATAATTGAAGATAAATGTGCTTGTAAAAAAAAAACATTCTACCCGAGTTTTATTAATTTTATTTTACAAAGTTCCTGTAGAAAAAAAAATGACTCCATGATTATGACTAGAAAAGATTTGTTGTTAAATGTACAGAGCAAGTAGAGTATTGTATTGTGGAATGTCACCTGCTGTAATCAATCATTTCATGAGCTCAAATGGTATACAGGTTGGCTTTCAAACTATTATTGGACTTGGTGAAACTCGGGGGAGGTTGATCTGATATTTAGGGTTAGTCCTTCGAGAGCAAGGAACCCGCATTCCAAGGCAAGAAAACAAAAGTCTAAACCTACATCAGATGTAACTGGGCCACATTCCCACAACGAACGATCTAGCACTATACATGTACATGATTGTACATAATGTGGAAAAGGAAAGGTAAAAACATACATGGATAATTTAGACTGTGTTGTAAAACATAAAATATGTACATTGTAAAATAATATACTTCTAAAAAATACAAAGATACAAAGTTGCATTCCATGATCTTCGTATTTTTCATTTGCATTCATTAGCACACTCAACTGAAGCAAAAAGGTTGTCTAATAATAATTTTCTAGCTCAGTAAAGCTGGTCACTCAAGTTACAGTACTGCTTGTCATTGCAAGTGCTGCCATCCAGTATCAAATACTGTTCTTTTGGCAAATTTGTAAACAAACCATGATGTAAAAATGTAGCGAATCCATTCTGATTTTGTTTTGCATGTAATTGTGCATGGCAGAGAAAAAAGCATTTTACTCTCGTTGTTCTGTGTAAATGGCTCTTCAAAGTCCTTGAAATTGTGATGTTTCAATTAATAAATTGCTTGGCAATAGGCTAGCACATTATGTATAAGCAGCCTGAACCCTCAGAGTGGTTATCAGTACAGATTACAGAGTGCAATGTATGTGCATATTCGATGCCACTTCCTTTCCCATTCCCATGTGTACTGCATCCCCATGTGTACTGCATCCCATTTGTAGTAACTTTGTTACTACAAATGATTAGTCAGTGGACATCTGGACTCACCGCAGACATGTCATTCACAGTTTGACTGAGACACGCCCCTTCCCCAACAGACCCTTTCGTACAAGCTATTTCCGTCTTAGTACACCAAAGGAAATATGAATGGAGTAGTCTTCCCCTCTCCTTATTTCTTTTTTTACACAGTGAGGGGAGAACGTACTTCCTTTTTGTAAAAACAACTCTGAAATGCAATGCATGCCCAATCTAATAAAACACACACAAATGACCACTTGTTTTAACAAAGTGACCTGCTGCCAAGTACTGATAAAGGTAAAAAGAAAATGCATACAGGACTATAAAAGTAACATTGTGATAAGAGGAGAGATCTCAGTATCATATCCACACTCCATGTCGGTCAGGATCAGCAAGATTTAAAAAACCCAACCTTTTCATTATTTGTGCAAGAGAAGGGAAGAATAACCATACACGTGTCTTTGATCTGAACTTCAACAAAACTGCTAGTCCTTAATAAATAATGTCGACGACTCCAAGTAAATAAAACTCCGAGGATGGCCCTATAAGGATTGCAGCATGAGATCTTTTTGAGAGTTTTTTTGTTAACCTCAGCACAGAACCTGTGCATTCTGATTCTAATTTGTGTGGGTATGATAACGGATGTTATCTTCTATTTTTCTGGGGGAGGATTCATGAGTGAGTTTGTGACCCACCTGCTACTGCCGCGCTCGACGACCTTGTGGTTGTGGTGGGTGTTGCCGTGCTGGCAATCTGCTGGATCTGCATCCCCATGGGCACCAGGTTGCCGCCGGTGGACAGACTGAGGTTGGGCAGCGCCGTTACCGTCTGCGTGGAGGCCACCGTGCTGGCAGACATGCCCATGCCGGCCGTCGTGGTGAAGACCTGCTGCGGTTGTGACGAGGTGCCCGGGAGGCTCAGACCCTGTATCTGCAGCCCTTGGATATTGACGGCGCTGTTAGGCGAGCGAAGCGCCGTCAGGATGGAGCCTGGCAGGATGGTTGCCATCTGCTGCTGGCCGGCTGGGAGCTGTATGGTGTGCACGTTGCTCTGTGGCTGCAGGATGAAGTTCTGCACCCCTTGCTGCTGTTGGTTGGCGGCTGGCTGGGCGGGAATGGTGAAGGCCTGCTGGCCTGCTGCTGTGCTGATGACCGGCAGGCCGGCACCCTGCTGGATGGTGTATGTCTGCTGGACGGGCTGGACGGTAAAGCCTTGCTGCGTCTGCTGCTGTTGCTGCTGCTGCGATGTGCGTGCCTGAATGGTGGTGATCTGCTGAGGTTGCTGTATGGTGACTGCATTCTGTCAGAAATTTTTATAAACAGCCAGTTAGCAAGATGCAAGGAAAATGCTAAATCAAATAGGCCTACATTGCTCAATGACTTAAAGTGCAGAAACAGTTCAATTCTCAAACATTTCAAGGGCCTGAGGTAGTGGCAGGACCTTTCTCAAAGGCAGAATAACAGGATTTGGCTTTTAAGAAATGTCAAACTAAAATTGAAATCCTAGGCACTCTGGAAATATCTGTCAAAAGAAAACGGTTACTATTTGTAATTGTAACTGTGGAGCAAATTCTTAAAATTGATTGAAAACTGTTTTCAACCAAACATTTGAAAAGTTGAGAATGAAAAACAAAAAAAGGTATGATTTGCATGGTCAAAACATGTAGTGAAAGCTATGCTTCTATTGCTAATTAAAATACATCTAAAAACGAGCTAAGAATAGCACATAAACTAAAGAATACCGTTATCAGTTGGAAAGAGCAACAACTTCTTCATCAACTGTAGTTCAACTACTGATTACAGTAATAGTAATACAGCTAATAATACTTTAGACTTAGTAGTACTAATAGTACAGTACAGTACAGTGTAGTACATGTACTCTTACTACAGGTATTACTACATATACTGGATCATTGATGTTATCGGTGAAGAGAGTGCGCTGATGGATACCTGAACAGGCTGAGACATGCCGATAGTGACAGGAATCGTAGATTGCTGTGGTTGGATAACCACTTGTTGGTGCTGCAACTGCTGCTGTTGTTGCGGAACGACGGCTATCTGCTGCGGCTGGTTCTGCGGGGGCAGCTGCGACTGCTCAGCGGTCACAATCTGCTGCGGCTGTGCCTGAAACTGCTGTGGCTGTAGCTGCACCGCGCTGAAGTCTTGCTGCACCGGTGGTGCGGCCACGATGCTGTAGACCTGCTGCTGCTGCTGCTCGCTGATGCCGCCACCGGCATTGGCCATGGGCGCGAGCTGGAACGTGATGGGCTGTGTGGCCATGCGAGGCGCGGAGGCAATGTTCTGCACGATGGGGCTGGTCTGCGTCTGAATGAGCTGGCCATTCTGAATGGAGAGGTTGGCAATGTTGGCAGAGGCGCCGGCTGGCTTGAGAATGGTCGGCGACTGGTTGATGGCGTTGGCAATCTGGGTGGCCACAATATTGCCCTCCGCATCCAACTGCAGCTGCGGGATGATGTTGTACTGGATTGGGTTGCCTGCTGTTGCTGCACCCGCATTGCTGCTGGTGTTGGGCCCCGCTGCAGCGGCCGCTGCAGTCAATATCTGAGTCGGGTGGATTATCTGCTGTTGGGGGTTCCAGTTCAGGATATTGCCTGCGTTAGAGGCAGCCACTTGTTTGCTGCCAGCATTGCTGTCCAGAATAGGCTGCTGCTGCTGTTGCTGCTGCTGCTGCTGTTGTTGGTGTTGATGCTGCTGGTGTAAGACAGGGGCTCCAATCTGAACGGGAAAAGCAGAGATGGTTTGGATTTGTGTCTGTTGCTGGGCCGGGATGGCGGTTATGATGCCGTTGGCTCCCACACAGAGCTGTGTTTCGGCCGGCTGGAAGGCCTGGTTCTGCCCCACGAACCGGATGGCGGTAGTCGTTGCAGTGTTCACGGCTTCCTCGGGGGGAGATCCGATCTTACTACAGGTCGCTGCCAGCAAAGCCAGAGGAGAGGGTTGCTGCTGACCGCCATTGTCTCCCTGAAAGAGGAGAGAACACCGTTCACATTGGGTTTGTTTTCGTTCGTCTGGTTCATTCTCACGGAGCTGAGGGGGACGGATCGGGGGCGGGTTTTAAGGGTGTGGGTGTGGGTTAGCCTCACGGAAGTTATGAACGAACTACCTTCGGCCAAGCCTACGAAAACTAACATACCGAGGCTAAAAAGCAACGAGAACGCCGCAATAAACAAAACCTGAATACCTGTGTTGTGGCCGTCGGCTGGATGTACTCCGACTTCGCTCTGGACACGGCAACGGTCGTCATTTTGGGCCGAAATCCGTATTTTAATGACGAATTTATTTGGAAAGAGCGACAGCCCAAAACATGAATAAAAATCGTGCCGGGGGCGCACACATGCACAACGACCACGCCACTTGCCCATTCAGACAGACGCTTCACCCTCATTAAAAATCTAAATTACTCCGCAGACGCTGAAGACCAACCCCCTCTACCGCATTCTAAAATTTGAATTGAAGATTAAAAAGACAAAACTAAAGCCACGATTGCATAAAACGAACATAGAAACTGTACTACCAGACCTCGTGAAACGTGATTAAAATTAAAAAGAGAGAAATTTGGTGTCGCTACTTTCGACGCGTATGTAGAAGAAAATGGCGGATTGGCACAATGAACGTGCGAGTTGATTGACGGCCGAGGGCCGGAACGACTCAACAACAAAAAAACGTTTTGTTGTTCCCCCAAAACTGCTCCCCACTTATATCCCCTCAGCTCGACACCAGCTCTGCATAATGAATCACGGCAAACGGACGAAGGGCCTAATTCAGTCGGTTTCGCTTTAGAATTCTGCGATAGATTTACATAACATAAATATTGGCTCTCCCATAATCTGAAAATGTCACAGTTCAGGCGAAAGCAAAATTAAGAAACTGACAACGTGGGGGGGGGGGCGCTATAATGCAAAGGGTGCTTTTCCAGCGGGAAATCCGTACTGGACCGAATGAGTCGTTCACAAAAAAAAAAAATGAAATCACATACAGCCTTTAAGCACGAAATGAATCATATCACTTATCAGTGTTTGCACGAATACGCCACGCGTAATATGACATGACTATAGTACCCATGGCCAGTCCAAGAAAAATGGCCATACGTGCATGGAGCAAACTAATGCTCAGGTGGGCGTTGCTTTTTAGTTAACCCTCACTCCCCTTGTGTGAGTCGGAGCAACACCGTGTCCCATGAGCTTGTCTGCATAACGTACATGAAAGTGTACGTACTAGACATAATGTGGTCCAGATGGCTGCTAGAACTTTCCGAAACTTGGTATGATATTGGAGCTAGGCCCTATAGATCATGAACGATAACCTGTATAGCCTTTGCATAGTTTTGCGCAATTGCCATATGGCCTATATAGCCTACGTACGTATGAATGAAAAAAGAAAGTCCCCTTTGTCCCAAACTTGCCAAAATTCCTCTGAAATTTTTAAAAAGCCTCTACTCTAGCTCGTTTTGATTTAATTCAAATATTCCACATGCCAATCGATGCACTCCTGCCATTTGCATGCAATTAACTAGCTTATACAAAGATAAATTAAGGGAATTAATTCAGGGATGATCATGAGTTGAATGGATATGTTGTAAAATATAATGGGCGTATGCCCATTTTTTGTGGTTAACTGAAATATAAAGGGAAAATCAATGTATAGGCCTAAATTACGGCACATACGAAATTGGCATTTTAGAGATTTCTTACTGTCACACAAAAATCCTTTTAAAGAATGCATAATCATTTAGGGGACAGACCGGGGGAAAAACAGACTGACTGGAAGTTTGATAGAGCTGTATGGGACAGACATTTGGGACTATTTTCTTCGAGTACGCGAATATTAATTGGAGCGTTGTGCTTGGCCGTGCGATCGAGTCCTCCCTCACTCATTTATAATGAGTGGACAGGCTGCGCTGTTCATGGTGGCGGGCTGGCTAATGCGCAGACACCCACGCACAACGGTGTGTCTGCGTGCACTACGCCCCGTGCGATCCGCCCATTGGGTGTCCACTACAGACATCAAGGCGGTCGCAGGGGCGGATACTTATTCACAGCTAAGTGGGGTCCACGGGTCCAGCAAGCCAATGCACCGTGCTCTAGCCACACAGCGGCACCGACCTGCGCTGCACCGCTGAGGGTGAAAAATCGTGGCCCAAGTCCAACGCGGTTAGTGGTGTAGCAGCGCAAAAACAGAGCTACCAACCGGGCTGGATCTTTTGTGTTAATTAAAGAGCAATGATGCAGACTCAAGATACGAATTATCCCCTCAAAATCCATATCTACGGTATGGCGACTATAATTACAAGGCCGGGTTGAAATACACGGAAGCAGCACCGCCTTTGAACGTGCCCCACGTGGGTGTTCCGTGGCTTGCAAGTGGGTGTGGGGTAGCCTCATTACGTAACAGATGGCCCGGCCCATCTGATTAATTAACGGCACGGCTCGCATAAGTGAACGGCCGGAATACGCCCACTACAGACCCGCGCTGCGAGGTGGGCGTGCCGCCGCCCCAAAACTCGTCTTGTATGGTGTATCCTAGCGATCCTTGTATCCTAGCGGGGTTTTCAGCATGATGGTTGGCGAAAAAAAATGCGCCCAATTCTCAGGGAATAATTATGTTCATTCGTTCCCTATTACTTTTCTTTATTTCTCTTTTTTTTTCAAATAAAAACTTAATTCATTTGTGACACCGACTTGTGATCACCACCCATGCACTGTGACTTGCCTTGAGTTTTTTGTTCTTTCGGTCAGTATATTCGTGGCCAGAACATCGATCGACTGCTTTGGAAATATTATTCACTATTCCAGTCTGCAGAAAGAGCTCATTAATTATTTTGTAGCAGCAAATAAATTCAAAGAAATCTCTATTTTTGAGTTCACTGTATTTATGCATGAGAAACGTATTGTGTGTTGAGTCTTGAGATACGAAAAAAATATAAGTTTAGGGCAACAGCGTGTACATGTATTGTGCATGTATTTTATGAAAAATGAGGATAATTTAACAAAAATCTACAATAAATTAACTGAAAACAACTTGGGGAAAGTTTCACTCTCTTCCAATTCCTTCGTGTACATATATCTGTTTTGTCCTTGCTTTTGAGAAAGGTCCTGCTAGGATCGAAACGTCAGGCCCACTAAATTTTGTGAAAACAACTTGGCAACAACAAGTATAGTTCTGCCCGTCAAGGCCGGTGCGAGAAAGCTCTGCAGCCTGGCCTTGCATGCAGGCCCTCATGCTGGTTCATGAGATTCGTACGGTACCATAATATGCCTACAGGCTACAATACTACAATATAGATTTCAACAAATCAATAACAGTGAGCACCCAAAGTTTGATCGAGTCGGTGTTCAGTATTCAGTACACTCCCCATTTGCCGCTTAAGTGGCATTCAATTTATTATACTGTTTACAATCAGACGTAGGCAAATGGAAAACTGACATCGAACTTTTGAAGAAAAAAAAGGGACACACAAATAAATAACCCCGTGTTATTTATTTGTCTGACCATTATTTTTTTCCAGGCCCGAGGAGATAAGGAGTGAGCGGGACATGAGTGGGCGGGGCTTCTCATGTATTTATGGGGGGCTTGAGTTTTGAACCGATGACACTTGGCACTAAAAGGGTTAGCGACGCGATCCATTTTGCATTTAACTCGTGCTGCATTTCCTTGTCCTATACGTTCTCTTTGTTTCAGGGCATGACTGTTTCCGTGACTATATTTTTAAAACATGCTGGCAAGGGATTGGAAATAGGGACACAGCCACACAGGACAACAAACAAATAAACTTGAACAAACAAATAGGCTTTATTCCAGTGCTGTTGTTTCAAAGACATTCATAATGTGATTAAAAGTGCCGTTTGATAAACCATAGGTGCACTAAATCAAGAAAGTTGTTTTTCTTTTAAAACTTTTTCGGGGGTTGGGGTTACTGATAACGTATGCAAGCCCCACTCCTAGTACTGGTGGGCCAACCGGCACTTTCTATTGATGAGAAGGAAAAGGTAGAATCAAGGGGGAAATGGTCCTAACATGGAGGAAGGAAAATCCCTTTCTCCATGGTCCTAATAAGCTCATTCGTGATTCACAACATTTGGCTATGAATCGCTTCTACAGTTCTCATGTCTGTAGTTGAATTAATTGGAGCTTAGAAAGTGATACCGTTAAACTCATTTCCCTGCACAATGTTTCTTCTCAATTTTGTTCTCTGTCGGTATGTTTATTGTCACAGAATGGAATTCTGGTACCTGATTGGTCAGTTTGGCTGTTCCATGGTCACTCCCTGGAGTGACAGAGATTACCTTGGGCACGAATGTTTAAGTCAATAAAATATCATTTTACAGCTAAATTAATGATTGCTTTGACTTGATTATATCGTCGACAATAATTTCGTGCAATTATATCTGGAGAACATTTAACTCAATCATCATGTAAATGCATTTTAAAAAATAGGACATTAAAGCTATTATTTATTACCATTCCATAAACACTCGGCGAAGATTCACTCCAGTTGCAGTGAGCAACTGGAGTGAAATGTCAAATTCAACAGCCCCGACCGACAGAAAGGTACATGTTTATACGCTTTGTAGAGCATGTCGTTCATGCAGGCACTCAGCCAAACACATTTTCAAAGGGATTTTAATTTGAGAATTTACAAAACAAAAGTACCCTTAAGAAATTTTGCTGCAATTGATGAAAATGATTAAGTCCCTTATTAATAATAAAACAAATTATCGATTTCCTTGATACATTCAATCTTCAACTTTATCTGATTAGTACTAACTTGGAATTTGGTACTGTGTACCATTAAAAAAAATCATTTTCAATTTGCGACATTGCAACTTCAGAGAAGTAATTTGCAGGGGAGAAATTCCAATTTCTGAATTGGTTTCATGCAGTTGAGGAGCTGTTGAAAAATTCTGACAGGTACATTGAGACAATTGTTTTTTAAACTGGATAAAAAACCCTTTTTTTTAGAAAAATTGTATTTTTTAAATAAAAGCAAACCAAAACAACTGACTCAAATTAAAAAGAAATATTTCATCTGCTCATCCTGGTCTTTTTATTCAGGTGATTGTACATCAAAAAGGATTTGCAAGATTCTGCATTTAAAGTTCATAATTAGACCATTAACCTTTTTAATGCTCACTGATATGATGTTAACTCTGGAAACAAATGAAAATTAAGTCACTAGGACGATCTGCCAAAATGAAAACGCATTTTCACTCAGGCAATAGAATGATCATGTATGCTGTCAGTTTGGCGCAAGCAATATCCATTCTTTAAAAAAAAATTATCAGGAGAGGAAAAGAGGCAGAGGTGGAGAAATAGTCCTAATAAGGGTCGTTCATATGGCTACAAAAAAACATCGCAATTTATTTTGGTGTGTGGACAAAATATTTGCGATTATTAGTGGGATTTGAATTGTGAGTTCGGAGTACTTCGGACTCCACAATTAGTGTGACTTTTCTAAATACTTGTGATTATTTACCAAGCAAAGTGTGTGTGAACGCTCCAAAGAAAAAGAATTGTTTTTTAATCCAAACAATGCACCGCTTGCGCTCTGACTGACTGGAAGTCAGAGCTTGTTCCTGATTCCAAGCATGGGCCACCCACAAGGACACATGCACCGTTTGACCACAGCTGGTTTGGGATTTATTTGCGCTGCGATTCTTTGGTGTGTGTGAACGCAAGCAAAAAGAACCTGGTTTTTGAATCACGATTATTTGCACAGTGTGAACGGCCCTATAAATTTTGAGCAGCGAATGAGTTTGTCTACTTCTTTTTCTCGCTCAGGCCGGCTCCGGCATTGAATTTGAAATGAATGATGTCCCCGTCCTCCACAATGTAGTTCCGGCCCTGCTGTCGGTACTTCCCAGCAGCCTTTGCAAGAAACAAAACCAAAACGGTCGTCTTTATTCAACCACAACAGCATAGTAAGTTTTTCATAAAGTAAAACACAACCCACAACGTAATTTTGTCCTGCATACAATATATTTTCTCACTTCACTATCCCTGGATTTTTTCGCCAAATTTACTGCAGGATCTTTAAAAAATAAGTCTCAAACGCCTACCCCGGTAAAGACAAGTTGACTATTTGGGAAGGCCACCATCTAAGGGCTGGATAACTCGTATGGTAAGAGTGCTGGTACGCAAAACCAGAGGTCTTGGGTTCCAGTCCTGGTCCAGCCAACTCCTCTGTGCCATTTTTCTCATTGTAAAATCATTCATAACGAATCAACAATTTCGAGGGACTGACGTTTGCATCCTTCGATGAAGGTCCTAAGAGATCCAAACTGTCAGGCTGACCAACCTGCCTCCCAATCAACTGACTGACCTGAGCCTCTCCACCGACCAAGCAGACAGCAAAGCTGCCATCTATCATCCGGCCACAGACACTTACTTTGACTTCGGCCTCTGAGCCGTGTTCCTTGAAGTCGGCGAACTTCATGACGTCGGCCATGATGAAGCCTTTCTCAAAGTCCGTGTGGATTTTCCCAGCTGCTTGAGGGGCCTTGGTGTTTTTCTGCGAACGAAAACAAAAATCAATTTCAAACTGTCAGCCTTGACCAGTCTAACTGGCTATTTGGGAAGGGCTACTATCTAAAGGCTGTATAGCTCAGGTGGTGAGAGCACTGGTATGCTAAGCCAGAGGTCTTGTGTTAGCATCCGGGACCAATCAAGTTTTTTTTGCTACTTTCTTTTGTCAATAAATATATAACAAGTATAGCTTATGTAAATTTGTCGGTAAATATTTTGAAAATAATTCTCAAAAATGCCCGATGATTCAAATCCTAGTGGAACCTTTGATCAAGGCAGAATAAAAGATCCTAATAAGATTGCAACATCAGGCCCACCAAAATTCTTAAGATTTTGGGAACTCTGGTCATTCAACCATAAAAAGGTCTTACAAAGATTTTCACATCTCAAAGTTATGTAGAGGGCCTGGCATTTCGATCATTGCTGGTCCTCTCTCAGGCAGAATCTGACCCTGAGTCCGGGCCCAGACCGTGCCTCCAGTCATGCCAGTCTATCAATGCCAAGGGGCCCTCTGGTACTGCTTGCTTGGCCGGTCACCCTCTGGACTTACTTGTATTGTCCATGCCCTGACTTCGTCCTTCCCAGAAGTGAAGAAGTACATGAGTTGCAGAGCCTTGTAGCCTATCGTGATGATCTTGTGAAGTATCCTGAATGGAGAAACAGGGAGGACAACATTCTCTTCAATGCAAAAGTATGGCATGTCTATGAAGAGATGGTGCAGTTTACCACAGCGTGAATCACACTCTTCCAAAAGGCTCGTCCAGACACGGGAAACAAATACAAATAATAGCTCAACCAGTCAGCCATGCTGGTTCATAGCATGCATCCAAGAGAATGCTTGTAACTGTTCTGGGGAGCTTAGGTGCCAGAGCAATGGTGCTTACATCACACGAGTCCTGACTAAGTATATTTGGGATTGCTTTTTGTGTGTGTAATGCTGAATCCTGCACATATTAAAAAAGAAGAAGAGAGAAACAGAAATCCACACTAAAGAACATGTCACTTTGAAGGGGAAAAGCTGTCAGTATTTAGGAAGCTATATTAGTTTTGATGAACAGTTCTGGAAACAGACTAGTTGCCAAAATTTATTCATATCAAGGAAAATTTGAAAGCCAAATTTACTTGTTTATTGGGTTATGTAAAGATAACAATGTGTAGAAACAAAATTTAATCACAATATTTTCCTATTTATAGTAAGTTTTGTTTTCACAGATAATACAGGGCTCAAATGACAACTAAATACAATCTTAAATCAATAGTAATCTCAGTATCTAAGCAATGCATGAAGTCACTCTAGAAGTCACAATATTAATGAACTTTGGTACTTTATCACAAAAGGTGACATGCAGTTAGCATGGTGGAGAACCAACAAGGTCAACTAAACAGAGGCATCGCTCTTCACTCACCCTGAAGTCTTGTTGGCTTCTAGGTATTCCTTCCTCTCTGTCTCCTCCATGTCGAAGATCTTCAGTTCAAAGGCGGCGCTGAACGGCACAATAGTGGCTCCTGAGTCGTGCTCATCTACCCACTCCTTAATCTTCACCAACCTGAACAAATTTAGAGTATTTTATTTTAAATTGTTTCTTTCAACTCAACATTAATACCAAACAATCATGTGGTATAAGTAATTTCAAAAAGCTAACCAAAAAATGGGAAAAAAACTTTCGAACAAATTTGAGAAAATGAAAAATGGCAAACAAAATTTGACTGGCACTGGATTTGAACCCGAGACCTCTGGTTTTGCGTACCAGCGCTCCAACCATCTGAGCTATCCAGCCCTCAGATGGTAGCCTTCCCAAATAGTCCAGTACAATTTGCTGGGGTGGGGGTGCCAGTCAGAAGCATTCAATCAATAACTGCCATACATCTCCAGGGGCGTGATCACAAAGGTCTCAGACTCGAAATGTGGGACATGAGCTAGGATTCCATGTAATTGTTGGTGACTCAAATACAAGTCTGTAAGACACCCTTCAATGTGGCCACTACAAGAAATGCAATGCACTGCCACTGCTGTACTTATTACACTAACTCATCGTGCTCTACAAAGGCGCCCTCTACTGACATGTTTCGCACAAAGGTTATCGCAAACAAACTCTCATGGCTATCTGTTGACCAAGGAAGACTGCAACAACACACATGAATAACAACACAGCTCCATATGTCTTTTATCATTATACCAATACACGCTTTATTTTCTAGTGCGTCTTTCACTGGATTTTCCGAAGAACTCACCATTTGTTTTTCTTCCGGATGTAATCCCTTTCCGAAAGGTTCACCAGATAGATCATGGGCTTGGCGGTGAAGAGAAAGTGCTTGTTCAGGATCTCAATCTGTCCAGAAGAAGAAGCCAAGATGGAAACAGCATGAGGTAAAAAGAGTGTCATTACTTCTGACAAACGATACCAGATTATCTTTTTCTTCTTGTGTATGCCATCCATTTCATATTTCAAGATTGATCCACTTCCATCAAGCCTTGAAAGCCATTTGGCAGAGTGTGGAATTATCTGGAACATGTAGAATGGTGTCAGCGCCAGAAAATCCGTCCTGAGTTTAATCTAAGACAATTTCATGAGGCAGTGAGACAATTTTGATTCCTGGTCTTACAAAGTTCCCTCAACTGAGGCTTGCCTGCTTGTGAGGTTAAATTATTTACTTTTTAGCTCATGTACCGAAAGGCCAAAAAATAGTGCAAAAGCTGAGTCAAATCTCTGCCAGACTTGTTGGCAGTTTGGGTCACGGCAACATTTCTGACACTGCAGTAAAACTGAAGGGCCCACACATGTACCTGGGAAATTGTATCCACAGCTAGGACTGTGGATAGACGCCCCAGTTACGGTGGCAAAAATAATGGTACAGGGCAATAGGAACCGCAGTAGGAAGTAGTTTAACTCTTCTTGGTTTTCAGTACTCACATCCCCTCCAGACCACTCCACTTGTCGCACGGGCCTCTTGTCCTCTTTCACATGCTTCAGTACCTTAACCAGCGTATCCTGTAAACAAAAAAACGCAGCAGTGGGTATGGAAGTCAGTGCATCAAATATGGCCAATAAGTCTTCCCACATGTATCATCTACCATCAGGGTCTGTGAACTGATCAATGAGAATTGTCCTGCAATTTCCTGAAGATCCATCCTGAAATTGAGATGAGTTTCCAAGATCGGCGGCAGGGCCATCACTTACTAATTCTGGCTTGAGCTTCTTGTCGTTGCCCCGAACGGCCTTCTTCTCCAGCTCGCTGACCTTAGCCTCCAGGATGCTCTCGTCCTTCAAACGCAACTCCTCAAAGATGATGCTCAGGTCCCGGACTGGGTTGACGTCCCCTTCCACATGGGTCACGTCGTCATCCTCAAATGCCCCTAGCACCCAGTGGGAAGAACGAAAAAGCGCAGTGAGAATCAGGGCCCATGGTATCTATGGTACTAGGGCCAAGGCAAACAAAACCGGGTACCCGAAACCTGACCCGTTTTGTCAAGTTCTGTTCAGTGGGGAAAAAATCCCTTGTACTCTCAGAAGTAAAACAAGGATGCATTTGTATTGATCTCTCACCATCAAAAGTGACATTTTTTTTCACTAGCAACGGCAAAAGGGCCCCTTGGAAATCTTTTTGGGCAGTCCCTTCCAAAAACAATTGTGAAGAGTTAGCTGGGTTTTCGTAAACAAACAAATGTGTCCATGGAAATCTCAGACTCTACAGCTGATCCATTTGTTTCCTCCTGAAACAACCGAAACTACTTTTCATGGAAAATGCCCATCTTTTCGATACCTCGGAATTTATTGTCCATTCTCTATTTTCTTCTCTTTTTTTCATTGAATTGCAAGAATCTGCAGGTACTCAAAATTTAGGTATTTGACTCACAAAACATCAAATCTGAGTCCAAGTCACATCTCTTTACGAGTCACGAGTGACCTTTGATTTGAACAAACTTATTTCCAATTTTGTTTAATTATCATAAAAGAAGCAAGTTTAATATTTTGATCAAACTGTACCCCAATATAAATCAATAAAAGCCTCCAGGTGATGAGTGCAGTCAATCTTAGCATGCACACGTTTTGCAAAATGCTGGGTTTTTTGTTTAGAGTGAAATGTCTCAAAAGATGGGTCCAAGTCAAAGTGTGAGTAAGTGTGACCTCGAGCCCAAGATTCTGAGTCCTTTGATATCTTGACTCAAGTCCACGTCCGAGTCATGAGTCATACGAGTCTGATATAAAGACAGTTCAAGGTCCAACGCTGGCCGACTCACTTGAGAGGTGGAAGAGGGCATCGCACGCGCTGATGTGAGACAGGAAGGCATTGCCTAGTCCCTGCCCTTCATTGGCGCCCTGCACCAGGCCAGCAATGTCAGTCACATGAAGGAAGGCTGGTACTTTGCTGTGGACAAAAAATCAAAGCGTTGAAGAGAACCATACAAAAAAGAGCCAGTCTCACATGGTGTAAAGCAGACCACCCTTAACGTATCTTGTCCTGAAGGCAGACTTCTGGTTGACTAATATGTGGTATGCCATTTGGAGACCCCGAACCGTTTGAATTACAGTTCAATGTTCCAACCAGTGTATATAGTATGTAGAGAAGAATGGACATTACAGTGGCCAGGGTTATCAACAGAAGTTTGTATTCCCTGGTCTGTATACCTTAAAGGTTTGAAGTAGTCGCAGAGAAAGTCAAACCTTTCATCAGGCACTGGAACCCGACGTATCTACGACAAACGAAAGACAGAGATTTGGGGGTAAAGTCACAATCACAGTAACGTCTGCATAGGTTAGAAAATTATCCATGTAACTCCTTTAGGATTGATAGTTCAATCTTAGCAGGACCTTTTTAAATGACCTTTTTGCCTTTTTAAATTTGCCATTGAGAGAAGATTCTGCTAGGATTGGAACATCAGTGATTTGCCAGTGAGTGACTTAAGGCCTTGTATTACTTCAGGTTAAAAATAAAAAATAGCTTGGTTTAAGGACAAATAAGATACAGTTGTCATGTGTGTTGGCTGTCGGGATAATCACTGAAAAGGACAAATAGATTGATGACAAGTTATTGTTATTGCCTTCTAGGCCATGACATTGACGTTCCATGAAGTTTAATTCTTGACAAGATAATTTTACACAAAAACTACAATAATCTTCTGTTCAAGGTTGGATGATGTGTGACCAAAATGGCCACTAAGGTGTGTTAATGCTACACTGAAAAAAATCTGAGACACATAGAGCAGAGGGAAGTATACTTATTTTCATTGGGATCTGTCACAAACATCCAGTCGTGAGGGAACCAGTGCATGGAAACAAGATAAAAAGAGAAGGGACATTAGAACTTCAACCAAATTACAGGTGGGGCAGATAGTCTCAAAGACAGATAGCACATTATATGAGTTTGGAATTGGACTGCTGAAAGTAAACTAGTGACTGATTAAAACGTGAGTGGGGATACACACATGGACACACAACAAGTTTGGAGTTCCACTGGCTGGTGTCCATTTCACGCAAGGTTTGTGACTACATACATGCATGGGAACCAGTTAGTGTCTGTGGGTTCATGTACATTGCATATAGGCACATAATACATGTAAATATTAAGGCTGTTGTCGTGAGAAAAAATTCTTGTCGACATGTCGCGAGAATTTTATGCCGACTGTCGACATTGTCGCGACAGAGACCCGATTTAGTCAAAAATCTGTAGTCACAGTGTCGGATTTTTTTTAGGTATTAAACGAATGGGGCATGTCAAACCGCCATAGTTGTGAACTTGTGAAATTAGTTTTCATGGATAATCTTAATTTCAATAAAATTTCATATTTAATGGTTTTCGTATTTAAGATTATACACAACAAAATAATTTTTGTGCCGATATTGGGTGTTACAGTCGTAATTTCCTAAAAAAATCATAAAAAAGCGATTGCTCATTGTTTATTCATGACGTCATCGATCGGCGATGCGTGCGTTCTCAATGCAAGAAATAATGAATATTTATGAATTCGCTGCACAGCGGCTGCAGTGGCTTTCCAATTGGCTATGTACACATGTACATGGAAGTTGGAGAACCAGATAGTTTCAGTGAAAAGAAAAGACGTCACCGTCCGAACCTAGCTAAAGGTAGCCGCGTATTGGGCACCCAAAAACCAGCTGCGTATTGGGCCCAAAAACGGAGGAGGCCGCGTATTCAGCCATACATTCAGACAAACCTAGAACGTATGCGGCAAAGGAGGCCTTTTTCCGATGTACATAATGTACTTGCGGTCCGTTTTTCAACGAAATAAAATACGCGGCCGCCGGGATTTTGGGCCCAAACATGCGGCTACTTTCAACTGGGTACCGACCGCGACGCACGTGCGAACTCATTTCTCGATCCTTCCCTCGGACGTCCACGATCTTTCCCGATCTCTGCATAGCACTGGTATCCCGTACGCACGTGTATTAAATGCATGCGATGCAGCAACGTATACCAGCTACTGTACTGCTGACGACCGGGCATAGAAACGTGCGCTATACAGTATTTACACTGTACATCGTAATGGCAAAATGCGTTCGGTGAACGATTTTCTTTGGTCGCGTCGCGATCCCTTCCAACTTCCAACATATTTAGTAACTATTATTTTGTGGCGTGGATAAGCAAAAATGAAATGCTCAGCGCACAATTTTAGGATTTTTTGTTCCCTTTTTATTCCCTTCTTTTCAGAGATTGGCCATTATGACTAGAGATAGGCTAATGTATTTTATTGTTTTTGTCGCGACAACCGAAAAACCTTGTCGACATGTCGGAATATTTTCTTTGTCGCGACAATGTCGACAAAAGCCTTGTCGACAACAGCCTTAGTAAATATGGATCGTTCATTGGGTTTCTGTTATGCACATCTCAATAGATATCAAGGCAATGGCTGATCTTTGTGCAGAATAAGCAAATTGCATGGAGAGATACACAAAGCTTGGTCCTTGTTTTGGCAAAAGTAAATCAAAATTTCAAATACTCTGCTTGATGACCAAGTGGCAAAGACAAATTGCGAGCTTCTATTTTGGGCTTCTATTTTCTTTTATTTTGGACTTTTGGACTTTTTTTTTTTGGGGGGGAGGGTGATTTGGTTAACTTATTTTCCATGACTTTTCCAGGCCTGGAAAACAATACACAAATTCCATGACTTATCCAGGTTTTCTATGACTGCAGGTACGCTGGTATTGGCCTGACATGCTAGCTTATATGTGGGGAGTACCCTGAGCATGCTCAAGCAGTTAGCGGTGGCCAACTCAGTCCTACCATTGCCTACAACGAGGCTGTTCTGACCCACCTATGGTGCAGAAGGGAAAGTTTTCTGCAGCTGCTTGACTCTTGGTCAACACATTGAAGAAAGTAGATTTCCTGGGGGAAGGGAAAAAAGGAAGAGTGATTGAATTTACACAAACAAATTAGCATTTTCACAAACAAAAATTATACTTATTATTACTGACTTCAATGACAACAATTGCAAATCTCAAATTCTTTTCAGACCTGTGGCTTTAATTTCATCAAACTCATAGTAACTTATGATCGCAAGACAAGGAAACATATGACCTACGATGATCCGCTATCAATTGTAAGTTGAGTCAAAATGGACCGCTTTGTGAAGTCGTACAATGTTAGCAGGACCTTTTGCAATGGTCCAGCTATAATTTCATCCTATCTTCTTTAACCCCTACTGCTTCTCTGTCCCTTTCATCTCACCCTGGTATGTCTACTAGCTTTCCACTTCTGTCTTCTGTGTCTATCTACTCCTCTCTTTTGGTTTATTTTTTCCCCTTGCCATTCTGCCTTTGATAACAATTTCCGTGACTGGTTATGAAATCCAAAAAAACATTACCGGGAATCTGTTGCTTTAATCCTAGCAAGCTCTTGGTTCACTGTAGCGGCAATACAATTTTTGTTGGCACTCTATACCCACTCTGACTCTTAGTTCTTGTTAATGTCAAAACATCAGCATTGGCACTGTACACTCATACTGTACCGGTGCACAAATGTTGATTATTTACCAGATACAGCACAAAAGAAATGGACGTACCCAACATTTGGCAATCCCACAATGCCACATTTGAGGGACGTTCCCACCCGGCCAATCAGAGGTGGGAGCTTGACCTCAGTCTTCTTCTTCGGAGGCATTCTTCAAACTGTTAATGAATACTGAATAGTGTCATTATTAAGAAAACACAAGAGTCAATAATTAAACAACAGTACACGGATATTTTTTTTTTTTAGGGCCTACCACTAAACAGATTTGAATCCACACCACATGACCAGCTTGTTCACTTGGTGATCTTATTTGGATAAGCTTGTGTCTTTTGTTGTGATCTTTATTTATAAATATAATTTATTTGGAGGACCTTTCTCTTGCTTTTGTTAACGGTTGAGTGTTGTCAGGGCACGGTTAGGGCAGGCAGGTCTCGCCTACTGCCTGTCCGGAATCTGGGCATGGCACATATTAAGCGACATACTTCACGCATAGTTCACATGCTTTGTGCAAAATCAGCATTATCAAAACAGGGCATTCTTCTAGTCTCTACGGATAGTACAAGACAGATCATCCTCACCCACCTTGGTGAAAGAAACACCCTCAAACTTCGCCTTCAGTCGCACGGCGGACAGACTGTCAGCACACGAACAACGTGTTTAAGGAGAGGTTTAATCACCCGACTCGCTACCCTAGTGGCGCTAGACTTCACGTTACATGCAAATTGCGTCAGCCAGACTAATTCCACTGCCAAACGCTACCCTAAACTGGCTTCAAGTCGATTGTGTATAAATAAATCTCGTGCCAATAAATTATTAGATTGAGAAATGAATTACTCAAAATGCTGCACATGGCCTACTCGAATGCTAAAACTAAAAGCAGTGGTTTTCTTTTCTTTTCTTTGTATATCATACCTCATAGATATTTAATCAGTTTGTGAAAGTCCATGGTGAACTGTGAGGCATTGGAGTTTGGAACCAAGCTCAGTATAATTTGGTATAGTTATGCATTAGCAGACTTGTGTCCGAGTTACATCTTTCAAATCCTGGGTCGAGTCAGAGTCAAGACTCACAAAGGTAGTCTCAAGTCCGAGTCAGCACTTAATTAAATTTTGGAAACACAGATTTCTTTGTTTTTCCCACTCGTACAATATATAAAACTTAAAGTGAGATACAAAAATGTTGCAAACTGCTTACTGACTAAAATTACCAAAATACATATCTCAAAAATTAGTCGGCCTGACATTTCGATCCTAGCAGGACACTTCTCAAAGGCAGAGAAAGGTCCTGCTAGGATTGAAACATCAAAACAATTTGATCAACCAATGTAACCCCCCCCCCCAAGTCTGTCAAAGCTGCTAGCTGGCAATCTGAGCATGCATATGACTCCAAGACCTATTATTTTGTTTTATTTTCATCAAGTCACAAGTCACTCGAGTCAGTGGGTCTGAGTCTGAGTCATCTGTTAGCGTGACTGAAGTCCGAGTCATGAGTGACACAAATCTGCAAAAAAGAAAACGTTTTATGAGACGCTTGTTTTCCAAAAAAACACAAGATCATATATCTTGAACATTTTCAGTTGGGAAATATCCCTCTTTATTGACATGCAAATACATGAACATGACAAACAGAAGTTCTTGGGTGACCCACAAAAACCAACTTCAAATTTCTCTGTACGCATTCTCCTTCTAGCATTCCAGCTATCTTGAAAAAAAAACCCACCCACACACACACAAACAGGCCAAGCCATGCACATGTTTTTTAAGTGAACAATTGGCCCATTATTGAAAAAAAGATAATTTGTCATGAAAATCCTTCAGGATTATTTAAAGTCATCTTGATCTTTAGTGCTTCAGTCACCATTACATGATTGTACCGAATGATCATTTACTTCACACTAATTTTTCAAAGCCGTTATTAAGTAAAGTATATGATATTCTTTCAAAAGTCTGATAAAATGTTTGGGAAAACAGCAAATGCTACCCCAACAGAAAGAAAAATGAATAGTTAAGGTATGGACCAGCACTGGTGGTGATACAAAGGTGTAGTTTAAATTTCAAAAAAGTCTCCCAATATCGAAAGTTCTATCAAAGAACATGAAGTATCTTCAGCTATCAGATGCTATTGATTCAAAAAAGCTTTTCAATTTCGATTGCAAAATCAAGACAGACAAATCACAAGATTGGCTGTCAGGAATCAGCAAAGACATCATCATAGTGATTTTTGATTGCATGACAAAGTTAGCACAAATCCTTTATGGGAGATTATGTAAATGAGCGTTAATGGGTACAGTAGGGTTTGCAATGGTTTTGTTTTCCCCCTTGAGATACCAATGATGTTGTGATGCATCTTTTCATTCAACTGTTTATGTATGTATTATCATGTTCTAAGTAACATCAAAAAAACATCATTAAGTGTGAAACAAATAGGGACACGCCAACATTCCCAAAAAATATATAGATGAATCTGAAATATGAAACTAAATTACTTCCATAATTACAAAGTGGGATAGGTATTACCTGATTGGGTAGCTTTCTGAGCATCAAATCTGTTTCATGAAAGCATTTAAGACAATTCTGAATAAAGACACTAAAATGGAGTTTTTGAAAAAAAGTATTGGGAAAAGAAGCAAATGAAACAAAAATTATCTGAGACAATAAAGCAAAGTAAAAGCCAATGGGCAAAGAGGAATCCAGAAACAAAATTAAGAGGAAGACCTTGGAACACGCTGCAATGGACAACACCTTTTTGAGAATGGAGAATCCTTATAATGCAATCTTAAAGAAATTGTTATTTATAATTGATATACCAGTACAATTCCTAAATGATTTCTTTCTTATGCAATGCATAATTGTTAGAATAGGGGTATGCATAGTAGTGTGGTTCATACATTCCGATCAGGGAAGTATGGCCCACTTCAACCACATTATTTTCTATTTTGCTTCTCCAGTAGGAATGCTACACTGGATCTTCTTAAAGAAAGCTTATTCTTGATTCCTGAAGATCACTCAGATGAAATGAAAATGACAATTAGCCAGGATCTTGATCACAGTCTTAAAGCCATGGGTATTCTGCGTAAGTTTACAAATGATAACTCAGCGATTGTCTTCAAAAGTTCGATCATATCCAGCTTTTCATTTTTTATCCAGCCTTGGTCATCATTAAGCATTGCATAAACAAGACATACATTTAAACGTGCAAATATATATGCTCATGGAAATTAACAGATTGCGAAACAAGATGCAAAATTTGCAAATTACAGGCATGATTGATTTTTGCTTTATAAGCATCCATGTGGTTTTTTGTTTTGTTTTTTAACCAACCCTGATTTTCAGAAAGGAAATGGCAATTCAGAAAAAAAATTATGAAAAAATAGAGGAATTTAAAATAAACTTTGCTCATTTGGTAAACTTCTATTGTAAGAGAGGATTTTCAATCCTGTATTCCTTATATAAAGATACAAGAGTTTTGTTTAGTGTCTTATCTGGAGTTTACGCATCACATCGCACATTTAGCACTATCAAATACAAGACATGAAGCATGGCAACGAGTTGCTAAAAAATAGAAGTCCAATAATATCTGCCATCAACAAAAGATTTAATTAATTCTACATGTAAATATCTCCATTGAATTTCGAATTCAGTTTCAGCTAAACATCTAATCCACAGTTTCTAGTCCAATACACAAATGAATAGCCAGTCACGGACAAGGGCGGAAAAACACCGTATACCCTTTCAAACACTGACCTTGCAGTAGAAACTGAACTATTGGAACCTTTACCCGTCCTATAATTTATTATCTTCAGATACAAACTTCAAAACGTGCTCCGTTGCCCTTCCCAAAAGGATAGTCTACCAGTTCTCATCAAACATCTATTTGTCCGCCATATATAGCCAACCTGATCTTGTGGAATTTAGCGAGGTCCCGTAAAATCTTGCAAGTTGATAACTCTTCCATCTAGGACACTCCTTAATCAGTAACTGAGCCAGTGCCTGAAGTGTTCGAGACTTTGATTGTAAGGCTCCAGCTACACGCTGGAGAGAAAACTATAAGAGAACAGTGCTCTTTATTGACCACTGTCTCGGACCCAACTAACCCATGCCTATCCCCCATTCCCCTCTGCTCATCTTTCCAATGGTCTTTGAAGCACTGCAGTGCATGAGAAACTGCCTGTGTCTCTATCTACCCTTGTCTGCCTATTTCCTGGGCTGTTGCACTTTGTGGACTGGCTTGGCGTTGGGGGACTTCTGGTGCGCAGGGACAGGCTTGCTGTGGAAAGCTCGCACGGCCTCGGCTGGAAAGTCCTTGTTGCCTCTAGAGGGCGCCCCAGAGATGAGAACCTGCACATCGTGCTTTGGAGGGCTGTAAACAATCACGTCACCTCAAGTTAGTTTGACGAACTGCGGCAACTCACTATGTTAAAAGCCATGCATGGTATCAAAGTCTATCTTTGTGGATCTATGGTGGACATTAAGAGCCATATATGTATTTGTAAAGTCTATCTTTGCGGATCTATGTTGGACATTAGGAGCCATACATGTTTAAGCTAATCTCCAAACAAGTACCTCTTGGCTGAGCCATACTCCTCCTCCTCCTCTGGGGTCATTTCCTGGGGTTTCTCCTGGGGCTGCTTGCCAGTCTGAGTAATGCGCATCCCACCAGCTTTGACTAGTAAAATGGACAGAAAATGGGAAAACACTATCATCAGTCCAAAGGTTAAATTCCTGATAATTTGCGACACTACTTTTAACACTACAATCAACTTTGATATCAGGAGTGTAAAACTGGGATTAGTTTTGTGGAAAGTTGTTTGTTTTTGCTTTTTAGAGTACTCCATTGTTCAGGGAGGCATTGTTACTGAGGATGTACACAGTGATGGAGGTGAAAATATGCAGGCTTGGTTGGAACATGGAGGTAGGCGTAGGCCTCCTATCTCCATGGTTGGAAGGAGTTCCAAGCTCAAACACCACAGCAACTATGTATCCAATGGGTCCAAATTAAATGTACAGCCTAAAATTAAAAATCAAACCCAATTTTAAGCATGATATTGAAACAAGAGTAGAAGTAGAAGTTGGCCGCTATTACTAAGTAACGGTATGAGTATTTGGGATGGCCACCATCAAGGGCTGGATAGCTCAAATGGTAAGAGCACTGGCACGCAAAACCAGAGGTCTCAGGTTCATGGACCAGTCCAGTCAAATTTTGTTGGGGGTCATTTGTTTTTAAATTGTAATTCATTGTCTTTCTAGAAAGTGGACTGGAACTGGAAGTGATGATGTGACAACAACTGTTTGCAGGATTGCCAGAATGAATTAATCATTTAATGAGAAATTAAGGAGAGGAAAGGAGAGGTTGACCAAATTAGGTCACATGATCATATTAATTATTATAAAATATACATGTATTATTAATATTAAGCAGTGAGTAATCTGTATGTATTGACTATTGACACTGACAGTATTGACTATCGGCCTATGGCGTGATGCATTATGAATATGATTTCCATGGCTGATGCAATGCAATTGTTTCGCAGGGGGAAAAGTACTAGAATTAGATTTACAAGTATAAATTAAATTAAATCTAAACAAATTGACACCTGCAGGTGGATGACCTCCCTTCAGTTCTCGATCCTCTGTGTCTGCCATTGTTTCTGCGGTTGTGAACACAAAACTGAAGCTCGCAAGCAGTAATTGTCAGCCTGAAATCGTCGAACAGGTTACAATCTGGGCTCCACGACGAACAAACAAAATGAGCTTGTTCAGCACACGTCATGCACGCTGCACGTCTCACGTATAAATAAACACAGCTGTGTGCAATCTGCTGACCTTTGGCCAACGCCTAGAAAATATTGAGATATTTATTATTACTAATAATTAGAATTAATGTAATTATCTTCGTTTGCAAAATATTTTATTAATATTCGTTTAATCCAAATATTATTTTGTTCCTCATTTGTTAAATAATAATGCATACTAGCGATCGGCATAATTATTTGATAACAGCTTTAAATTCAACCGTTATAGATAGGTCGAGCTCCCCCGTAAATATTCCCCCTCCCCATCCCTCGATACTTCCGTCAAAACATGACCTCAAAAAATCGGAAGACGTTAATAATCAACCACGCCAGCCGGCCAGCTTGTCGTGGATGTGTGCGTACGGGATGCGGACTACGTGCGGACGTACAACTTGTGCAGGCTTAGGCTCGGGTTCGGCCTTCGTCTACGTCTGACAAAACCTGAAAATCCAGGTGGTGGTTTGTTTCCGAATTTGAAGGTTTGTTAGCTTGATAGATACAGGGTATTCCCCAAAATACTGAGGTCAAACGCGTTTTTAGATGCCTGTAATATCATAACGAGTACGACCGAACCCTAAGCCCGAGCCTAAGCCTTCATTTCGTAAACGGTCTAAGCACCCCGTACGAAACGCTGGCCGACTGGAGCAGTTGATTGTTAACGTCTTCCTAAAAGAAACGCAAACGTTTTGTACTTGTTCTCTGGGAGCCCGCATGCTTCTGTACTAGAAAGTAGTGTGTAGCAGGTAATTGGAACGAGGTTGTAATTGTGTACATCACAACGTGCTCTTCAACGACTCGACTCTCTGACGAAGTAAATACGTTGAACTTGAAGCGATTGTTTTAGGTGAGACGATTTACCACTCAAATAATTCCGATACGTCCACTTTCTTCACTTACGTGTCATCTAGCAATCTCTGATCATGGTTAAAATGACAACTTTCTATGCCATTTTTTGGCTTGTCCGAGCATGGTCCGAGTAACTTGGTCTTTATTCGATTCGTTTTTAATTAGTTGTACCATTGTACTGATCAAGTTCTTACTCTTCTTAGCAGGGCTGCTTATGAATAACTATTAAATAGTTTATTATATCCTTATTTATTTTGGAAAAGCATCAGGATTTTATGTTTGTATTATTGAATTAATTTCAGTTACTATTTTAGCCTACATGTAGTATAAAGTATTAGTATTAGTATTACTATATTATTGTACCATTTAATTTGATTAAAATTAAATTAGTAAATTAGTAATTCAATAGTAATTCACTAATTGCTTAGTATTAATCTGAGTGTCCGTCCACTGCTGACTGTACTAACTTAACTAGACAATAGAGACCTACACTACAGCATATACAGAAGATTATGTATTTCTTGTCACTTGTACTTGTACTAAGTTGTAGTACTAGTAGTTCAACTTACTACCACTAGTGCAGTATATCCCCAGGAATCGTGCCCCATTTTTATTCAGACACAAAAGTGTTTCGCTTGTTTTTGTTTGTGGTTTGTGCAGCTGAAAACGGAAGGTGAAGTCAAACCATAGAAAAACCTACGCAGATTGACTCTTCAATAAGGACCGAGAATATACAGTGATGGGAGGAGGAGACAGGGTAAGGGTATTTGTCTCATTCTGAATTTCTGTGTCTCAAGCACTTCATGGAACTGTGTTGCATCCTGAGGTAGTGGCAGAGACACACTACCACTGAGTAGCACGTTAAAATGATGGACTTTTGTGACACAAGATAAAGTGGACACTGGTTGGTTATTAATGGCAGTCAATCTTCTCGTGCTCACAGATTGAACAATGGACCACAGAGAGCTGATGCATCCTCGCAATCATGCTCCACTATGTTCAAAGCTTTTTCTTGGAATTTCTTCTTCTTTTTTTACGGGTATTTCGTGGGGAATTATAATCCCACACTCTGGCACCTCTGGTTTGCATTCTTGCCAGGAGAAGAAATGGAAGCTGGAGGAGATGGATAAGAGTGAGCGTCGGAGACTGAAGGAGCTCCTCAAGGAACGCCTCAAGGGGAAGCCAGAAGAGGATGAAGGAGTCCCAGAGTGAGTTGTTGTCCATGGCAACCGTGGCAGTGGTGTTCACTATTCACATGCAAAGTCTTAGGTAATTTTTCAGAATGGCAACAGCAATGGAAAGGCAATTCTGATTGGCCAATTTTCATTATGTCATGCCAGTGCGAAAAGAAAACTGAAGGAAGTAAAAACGGATGATTTGGGATTCGTACTCAATATTTTGTGGCTCAATTACCGGTATAAGTCTGGAGTGTCTTCCTTTTGTTGTCTCCACATTGGTACAGGCAAGGGAAAACCCCACTGGACTGGATGTACAACGCGCCGGGGAACCAGGTGAATCGGGAAGACTACCTGGTGGGCAAGGAGGTGGACAAGACCTTCATAGATGCCCAAGATGGCCCCAAGGATACCGTTGGGGTGAGTAAGTCCACCACAGAGTGAACACCTGGTCTTAACCCGAGGGGAGAACAGCACTGGCTATTTGAAAATGTAGCTGAGGGCATAATGTTTTGATCCTAGCAGGACCTTGCTCAAAGGCAGAATGACAAGGACATAAAACAGTTGGGAAGGGGAAAGTGATTAGGACATGGATGACAGAAAAAAAGGATCAAGCTGGTAGACAGACACGGATGAATTTCCTGGATAGCAGTAAGATTTTCCAATTTGAAAATGAACCGCTGTCTCAGTTAAATTTCCCGTTTTTTAAGGCCATTGCAAAGACCGTTTATGCTCGTCTTCAGGAGATTGATTCTTTGATTGTACAGTGGAATGTCGCTATAACGAACATCCCGGGATCCATGAAAATTGTTCGGTATAGCGGTCATTCGTTATAAGCAGTTGTGGCCACATATCCATGGACGTAAATTCGGGAGCCAAAGGGCATGTTCGTTATAGCTGAATGTTTGGTATACCGTCGTCCATTAGAGCGACGTTCAACTGTATTGCATCACCAATGATGTCATGCATGATGCAATTCTATACTGTGTTGTTGGTTGTTTTTCTATTCCATGTGGTCAGGGCCAGGGAGGAGTTGCTTCAGCCGGTGCAGTCTTTGGCAGCTCAGCCAGCACTGCAATGGACACCAAAGACATGGCCAGAAAGATGCGGGAGGATCCACTCTTTGCAATCAAGTCAGTGTCCAATCATTTGTTTGAATCTTGTGACAGGGATTCATTTCTTGCCATGGAATGCTTTCTATTTAATTTCCCAGTCAGTATTCCTTGTATTGAAAATATAGTCTGTAGCGGCCTTCCCAAATAGTCAAGTTCCCAGTGAGTGAGTTGGTCCTGACCCCTGAATCTGTCTTTGAGTTTGTCTCTGAAAAGAGTTACCGGCTCTCCTCAGAGCCATACTCCTTCATGCTTCGCAAACTTTCCACAATGCGATTCCACCGTGCAAACTGTCAGGTTCCCCTGCACTGAACACTAAACCTTTTTCAGAGCCAAGTTTAGGTTTTTGTCTGTGGCTTCACAGCTGCAACTTAGGACCTGGCACTTCATCTGAGCTTAGTACCAAATGGCTGTGTAAACTGGAACTTGCCAATAACAAGCCACTGGAAAAGAGAATTCAAACAGGGATTGTTTTGACATTTCAGGAAGCGTGAACTGAACAGTCGGAAGGAACTCGTCAGCAATCCCATCAGAATGAAACAGCTGCAACAAATGGTAAGGCACAAGTGGTTCTTGTCTCTTAAAATAAGACAACTTTATATTTCAAACATGGCAGGAACTTGATTCTTTATGACCATGGTATTCAACAAGACTTAAAGGTTAAACCAGAAGCTAGTTTTTAAATCTTTGTCCAGCTTAATGTTTTTTTGTTTCACCCAAAGACGGAAATTCCCAGTCAAAACCCTCTCTTTTGTTTGGTTTCCAAACCAAACCTGACCACTGAAATCTAGACTCCAGCACTGAAGAGTGCAAGGCTATGAATCCATGATAGAACTTTAATATGCAAATAACCTCCACTAATTTTCTTTCAAGTATTAAGTGGAAACTCAAATATAATTTTTTTAAATAAATTTTTCTCGTAGCTTCAGTCTCAGGTCGGAAAGGACAAAAAGAAGAGCAAAAAGGCCAAGAAACAGAAGGAGAAGAAGACCAAGAAGCACAGGAGGTCACGGGACACTTCCAGCGAGACCTCCAGCGAGGACGAGAGGTTGGCGGGGCACCCAAGGGGCAGGCCACCCCTCCAGAAGGCAGAGAGGCGGAAGCACGGCCACTCCAGACAGGGCGGGGGGCGGGAAAGATTGCGCCCATCCTCCTCCTCCTCCTCCTCCTCCTCGAGTGACAGCGACCAGGCCCCGTCCAGGCACAGAGGAGGCAGCAGGGACATTGCCTCGCTCAATGCCGCCAAGATGAAGGCCCTGCTGGAGCGAGAGATGCTGAAGAAGAAACGCAGACCGAAAGAATCCTCCTCACCCAGCGGAAGTGACTCAGAAGACGAAAGGCGCCGAAAGAAAGTCATCAAGAAGCACTTGGACGATCGGTCCAGGAGTAAGCATTTGGGATCGGAGCAACAGGAGAGATTCAGATTGCACGCGGACCAGAGCTCATCACACAAGCGAAGGAAGGATCGAAGTGTTTCGCCGCCGGTGCGGAGGAGACGAGACGAGGGCGGGCAGCATCAGGGGACTCGGAAGGGTTACGGACTGCATGGGGGAGGAGGGAGGAGCTCCCGTCACTCTCGGACTCCCTCGCCATCAGAGGGGACGTCAAGACACGACCGTGACGAGAGATCTGGTGGTGTCTCGCCTCACAGGGGGAGGCATCGTGAGCTGGTGCACATGAAGAAAGTCCCTGACAGGCGGAGAGACGCCAGGTCCTCACCTCCCGGGTACGAGCAGTCGGAGAGACATGGCAGCAGGACCAGTGACGGTAGAGAGGAGAAGCGTCGACCCAGGGAGAGGAGTAACTCGCCCTCCCCGCTCCGGCAGCATGGCGGGACCGGAGACAGGCACTGGCGATCCCGAAGCAGATCGCCTGCAAGGCAGAATGGTGGTCAGAGACCAGCTACAACTAAGAGGTAGAAATTCATGACCCCATTAGCCAATTGTATTCAGCCACCTGATGTTGGTAGACAAAGGGTTTGGGTGCGATGACCCTGTCTACCAATTGTATTCAGTCTCTTAATGTGGGCAGGCAAAAGGTTTGTGTGCGATGAACCTGTCTACCAATTGTATTCAGTCACCTGATATGGGTAGGCAAAGGGTAAGTGTGATGATCCTGTCTACCACCAATTGTATTTTGCCTTTCAGAAAGTGTGTGCTCGGATTGCAACGTCAGGCCCACTTAAATTTAGAAACAAGTTATGAATCCTAACCAAAGGGATTATAATTAATACATGTACCTCGATGTGCATTAATGGGATGGATTTAGAGGGCCTGACTTTCATTTTTTTCCCAGAAGGACATTTCTCAAATGTTGAAACCTACCTTTGAGAAAGGCGTGAGATTTCTCAATGTCGGTCGTTTGAGTCAGTTGGCAGTTTACAACATTTCCGTATCACTTCGGGCATTTATTGATTTGTGAGATCAAACTCCTTTTTCTCCGCAGGAAATTGACAGCAGAGGAGATGGAAAGAAAGCGGATGGAGATGATGGACAACGCCAAGTGGAGGGATGACCAACGGCGGGAGAGAGTCAAGGAATACGAGGTGAGAGCAATAGATTCTTAATGGGGAGGGTTTGGGCAGTGCATTCACTACAAGGATAAGGCTTCTTTCTTTTTTTTACGGGGTTGAATTTCGTGGGGAGAAAGCTTAAGGACAGGACTATGGGTCTAGTCATTGAAGAATTGTACCAGATCATTGCTTTTAAACAGATTGTGCATTTGGCATTTGGTATGCATGTACACTGTTCAGGCAGATTTTTCCCAGTTTAACACAATTGAGCACTTTCATAGCATAAGAACCTCAAACTACCCTTTGAAGGTTTTTTTCATCATGCTGTCCTCATTTTTTGTGTTCCCCTGCCAGAAAGAGGAAGAAGCCGAGGCGGAGATGGAGAAAAAGAAATCCAGAAATGCTGAATTTGTACAGTAAGTCTGTCCCCCAGCTGGCTTATGAACTGTAAATACGATCAGGGGTGGATTTCAGAAAGTCTTGCGAGGAATGGTAACTCGATCTACGGTGGATAACCCTTAGGCTGTATTGTTTAAGTGCATCGCTCATCGCCTTGCCATTTGGTCATGTTAGGATGAGTTTGGTGAGATTGACCACTGGCCTGTGTAGGGAGCTTCCATGCCTGGGGCCATTGATTGTGTCACTTACCAAGCTTTCATGCGGTGAGTGGACCCAGTCACCTGTCTGGACTATTTCCTGTCCATAGAGTATCTCTGCAATGTCACAAGCACAAGCACACTTGATTGACTTATGACTCAAGAGCCGACCAGAGTCTTGTCTTATTTAGCGGGACTTGGACTTGGGCTGTCACGATATCAAATGAATCGGATTCAGTCCTACTGACTAGGACTCAGCTTGGACTGGTTTTGCAAGACTCGTGCACACAAAGATGAATTGCAGTTGCCAGCGGCTTTTTACAGATTCATATTGATGCACTTAATCTAATGATTTCCTGATGAAACATTTTTCGTGAACGTTTTATTTCATATACTTCTCACTGTATACAAACTTCAGCCGAACCGCTCTCTTCTTAATAATAGGGTGTCCATGGCACTGACGCTTGGCATCCACCTGAAATTTGAAAATCAAAAAGTTAGTAGGTCAGTTACAATGCAGGACTTGAGGCCCAGCGAGCCAGCTGAAACACTAGTCTGAATGTGAGTTTGCTCTTTTATTTCCGGCAGACCACTGAAGTTACCGGAGAACAGTTCAGTCGAGGACCGAATCCACAGAAAGATCCACAGCATTCAGCGCACCAAGGCTGCACTGGACAAGAACTTTGCCAAACGGTGAAATGCAACGGATGCTGCAAGACTGCCTGCTGAAAGCTCTGTCCAGTACTCGTCGATGAAGCATCTGGGAGTTTGATCCCAGCAGACCCTTTGCCGATGGGCCTGTCATTCGCCTTCGACCAGCCTATGATCTGAATGACAATGTAGATGCTATCACATGTACTTTCAAACCAAGCTCTGCATCCGCTTTTTGGAAGTTCCGTAACTTACGCAACTTTTCTTGAAATCGGCTGCAGTGTTTCACATCAAGAATTCCTTACATAATGTGAAAGTGGGAGAAAAAATAGGAATGCCGCTCAACTGAGAACAGATTAGTTTTTTAAAGTGTCATTTCTTTTTTATTAAATAAGCAAGGGCTGTAGAATAATTTCCGTGATTGTTTGGTTTGTCCGAGGAGAATTGCATTTCAATACGTTTCAGACAAGTTCATTTGTGTGGGATTTTGTTTTTTAATCATAATTTTATTTTACAATAAACCATCCTTGGAATTACAAGAAGGGGGATATTGAAGTGATGCTGTCTCTAAATACATTCTAACCTATTTACAAGTCAAGTTCATGTCAACTTTTTGTTGTCTGTGCCAACAGAATTTTCAGAAGATACAGGGTACTTAAAAAAAAGAGATTACCATATATTTTCTATTAATCAAATTGATTGAGCCCCCCCCCCACAAAAACAAATTAAAATAAAATGGGGCACAAACATTTAAAATCCTTACCAGCATTCATGTTTGCTTGACAGTTTAAAGTCCTACAAATATCAAATGATCATTTTAGTACATACGCAAATTTTCAAAAAGTTTCTTCAGGCTAATTAAGGCGAGATCACAAGATCCTTTCCTGATGCCACATTAGGAGAGAAAAAACTTGCCTTGTTACATTAATTTAAAAAAACGTATTTCCTAAAATTGATATCCCACTTGAGAAGCTGAAAGCATTTTGTTTAATTCTTCAGAGCACTACTTCATTCCAATATGTTTAAGCATTTTTTCTTTATTTGTCTCTACGGAACTTGTTTTGCCCCATAGATGTGTTTGAAACAAAACCAGATATCGGTGAAAAAAAAATAATAATACCAAAACACTACAAAATGCAGAAAATGGCTCCTATTCCTAGTATAAAATTGTCGACTCTCCCATAGACAATGATTACATGTCTATGTCTATGCACGAGAGAAAGCCGCCCATGAATCAACCATATGAAAATCAATTGATTAGATCAATAAATGTCTACAAATGTCTGCAGTATGGCAATATACATAACATAATCCCTCATATTTTGGGACATACCCAATTCATCATAATTCATCTAAGAAGGACCATGGGTGTGATCCCTGGAGGGAGGTAGACAACAGGCAATGGTTCAATGCATCTGACTGGTGCCCCCCACACACCCAAGCAGAGATAGATGACTATTAGGGAATGCTGCCATCTACGGCTGGATAGCTCAGTTGGTAAGAGCACATGTATGTTAATCCTCAGGTCTCAGGTTTAAGTCTCCAAGAATATGCTGGGACCTAAGGCTTGAATTAATCCAGACATGGTGAAAAGTAAGGCGTTTTGTCAGCAGATTCCTTGAAGCCATCAAAGATAAATTATTGAGACAATGCATATGGTCAAGACTTCACTGTATTCTGCTGTCAGTATACAATTTGGAGAGCTGCATCATTACTGTATAATAAGTCGACAGACAAATTTGGGGTTAAACCAAGTCCTCTCTGATCATACAACCCTTCCCAAAATTGTGTTTCCCCACTGAAATAAATGCATGAGAATGATTACGCAGTGAATGGCTAGTGGAGTTCTATGATTGCGGCATGCTGGTCTGTGGGGCTGTGCTGAGCCCAGCGGGGAGATTTGGCAGCGGTGCAGGACCGGGTATCGAGATTCCTCCAGGAAGGGACACTGCCGGGGGTAGGGAGGTGGCTCCCGCAGGAGGGAGAGCCATGGCTGGGCTGACGGCCGTTACCGGGGCGATGGCCGTCGGCGGGGCGATACCCGTTGGCGGGGCGATAGGTGCCACTGATGTGTTGATGGCCGCTCCGGCTGGCATTGGGGGTAGGGAGATATTGAGGTTGCTCAGACCCGGGATGTTGGAGAGACTGACTGGGGGCAGCACCTCCGAAGAAACTGGGCAGAGAAATACAAATCGTTCAGCATCATTATCACCTGGGCACGAGGCACATACCAGGGGTTCACTTGACATTACTAGGTCCATTCTGAGGTCACTTGAAGTATAAGGACATTTGGCATACTTAAAGGTCCTGGCATTATGGGATCATAATGACATACTTGAGGTTCACATGACATCCCGGTGGTCATACAACACACAGGGTGGTGGTCTGGCACTGAGGGATCCTCTGTCATACTAGGGGTCACATGACTTACTCGGGGATCATGTGACATAAAATGGGGTCAACTGAAGTAGGAAGAGGGTTGTGACCATTGATCTCCATAATAAAGACTGGATAGGACACTGCGTCAAATGCGCGTCCGCGTGTGCGTTTAGTCAAGAGGGTAAGAAACGAACGTGTCGATTTGCTGCGCGCACACATTTGAATGGACATCTCAAAGAAGTGGACGCATTTTTTCCCCTTCAAATAGTCATCTTTTGAAAAAACATAAACATACACGAATAAAATAGGAAAATTCGAAAATAACAAAGGTCAAAGCGTGTGCAGCAGTGAATTGGCCGGAGAGGGACGGAAAAGTGAGCCGTAAGAAAGGAATAACTTTTCACAAGTAAGTTGTTGGTTAGCCCAGATGGACTCATTCTAGTACTGCATACTGCTTATTGATGACTGAGATTTTAAATTAATGGCATAATTATGACCTGTGTTGTTCAAGCAGGGGTCAAATAATCATTAACATTATAACTGCTGTTATTTGGGTTACCCAAAAGCTGAATTCACCCCTTGAATAAAGGAATGATTTGGATATCACTGGTGACTAGCCTTATAACCATGTGCAACAAAATTACAAGAAATACATCTGCATTGCTTTTTGTCAATTTGCAATTGTGCAAGCATTGAATGAATGAAAAAATGTTCCTCCAGCAGTATTTTGTTTTTTATTCCTAAAGTTGCTCAGAAAAGTTAAGATAAACACCAGCAAATCAATGTGTAGCCGTGGCCGATTCAAATGCGGATATAAAATTTATTTCCGGCACCTTAATAACTCGTTCCTACAACTACAAGGTAGACCAAATTCATCCACGGCCAAGCGAGTGAACTCTAACCACAGAGCAAGATGCCCTAACCAACATACACAACTCTACCCTCCTGAAGCGTTGCGCGCCGCCATTGTTCGACCGCGTATTTTGTGCACGAGCAACGCGCGGTGTCCTATCCAGTCTTTATTATGGAGATCAATGGTTGTGACATACACAGGAGGATCATAGGTCATACTAGGGGTCACATGACTTACTCTGGGATCATGTGACATAAAATGGGGTCAACTGAAGTAGGAAGAGGGTTGTGACATACACAGGAGGATCATGGGTCATACTAGGGGTCACATGACTTACTTGGGGATCATGTGACATAAAATGGGGTCAACTGAAGTAGGAAGAGGGTTGTGACATACACAGGAGGATCATAGGTCATACTAGGGGTCACATGACTTACTCGGGGATCATGTGACATAAAATGGGGTCAACTGACGTGGGAAGAGAGTTGTGACTAGTGTTGCGACATCCTGGTTATTTTCAAAACCGGGAACCGGTGTCGCTGAACCGGTCAGGAACCGGTGTCCCGATTTTCTCCAACCATAAATAGCTAAAATCTAACTCTATAAGGAATAACGTGTGCTCCAAATTCATGGTTGTGAATTTATAACATCTTTTTTTCCTCATAAATATCGTGAGTTTTCAATAAACTACTCAAGCTGTGATTTGTCTCACATATTCCCTCACTGAAATTTGTTTGCAGCCTTCAGAACCATTTTGATCACGATTTTTTTAATTTTTTTTATTCACATTTATTTACCGAAAATACACTTTGAATGACACTCCACTTTCGTGACGTCACTAAGATCAATATTCATGAGGCATGATTCTTGGAGGGAATGGATTTATATTTTTTCACGAGGAGCAAAATCACAATCGTCATCACTGGGGCAACAAATCGACGATAAAGAGTTCGACTCAGACGACCGACCTCGCAAACACGCGTTAACGATGGCTCTCGCCAGCCAGTCGTTGCGTTACGCGCTGTCATGTTCGGTTGTAACTGCGCGCTGTCCAATCAACAGACCTCCGTCTTTCGTGAGACGGACGTTCTTTTTCAGCTAACTTCAACGCCCGCACTTGGCGCCAGCGTCGCAATACTATTCCATGGAGGAACAAAACCAAACTCAATCAAGTTCGTTCGTTTAGAAAAAAAATATTGCGCAATGCGCGCTGTGGCTGCAACGCTGTGAGCTCTATGGTGCCTGCATACAACCATGGAGCACGTGTAGGCCGCGCTGGGGTGAGTGCGCGCGCAGCTCCCTAGCCAACATGACCTTCCGTATGCACAATTCATTTTGAGAACGAAAAGGAAATAAAAGTTGCCTCGACTTTCGTACGACATTTATGAGCAGTTGAATTTTATATGATGGAGGGACTTTTGAAAACCTTGACTTTAACATACTTTTCGATGTTTAATTTTTTCTTTGTATTGACTGAATTTTTAAAACTACTATGGGAAAACCAGCAACCATAGCTTTGATGCACACTGCTATCAATTATATACTACCCTATTGGTTAACAAAAATAATTCAACCCACTTCGCCGTATTTTCTTATGTGTTTTATTATTTTATCGGGACACCGGTTTGGGAAAACCGGAACCGGGTCCCGATCGGGACGGTCGGGAACCGGTGTGACCGACCGAACCGACCCAGCCTTAGTTGTGACATACTCAGGAGGATCATGGGTCATACTAGGAGTCCACCAGTCACATGACACCTCCTGGTGTTAAAATACACAAGGGGTCACATGATAAACTAGGGATTCTGGGCAAACTAAGGTCACATGATACACTGGGGAAGGGGGTCATGTGACAGACAAGGGTGTCCACTGTTAGGACTGGGGGTTTGCCTCAATCACCTGGTGATGGAGTTTCTGTTGAAGGCACTGTTGGCTGTGCTCCTGCATCAGTGGGATTCTGAATTTCAACCGGAGGATCTTGGGAGAACCTGACTGCGGCCACACCTTTCTCTATGAGACTCGTGTCTGGGGACGATGCCAAGGACACCTGAGTAATGAAAGAATATGTCCAATATCATTACTATGTAGAAATAGGATAGAGATACTAAGTACCAAGCTCTTAGTTCAGGTGAGAACAACAAAAACAGAAGTAACAGGTTTTGAGGACATAATTTAAGGACTCACCTCGGCAAAGCCGTCGCCTGAGGCAGCCTTGGCCTCCTCCGTCTTCTCCACTGGGATCATGGGGGCGTTGAGATGGGCCGAGAAGGTCATCTTGCGGCCCTCAGGGAAGTAGCGGGTGGGTATCCGGTGGAGATAGCCATAGCCAATGCCACAGCCGAGGCTGTGGAGGCAAAGCAACAATAACACAGACGGCATGCTAATTGGCTCAGTGGATTTCCGCTCACTGCTATGAGTACAGACAGCTGTCTTAGTCTAACTGATGAAGTAGGTGTAGCATCTGATGAAATGGTTCTAACTACGAAAGCTCATGCCTCATTTCTGATTTCTCATTTCTGAGCGAGTGTTATAAAGTTAAAATACTGGTTGGTAGCATCCAGTATTTTGATGGGCCTAGTCTCTGCCTGACTTACATGCCCTCCCCTCCCCAGGTGCGGTTGGGGGTGATGGTGATTTCCCTGCAGCCGTCTGTCTCCACATTGTACACGTACAGCTTCAGGGGACGGTTCTCATGGGACTCAATCAGCGAGAACAGATCCTCCGACTGTCAAAATCGAAATGGAAGAAGAGGCGTAATTGAATTCATAAAGCAATCGTTATTTCTGTGGATGAGGGAAAGAAGTTGATTTCATTGTTATCGTTTCTCGGTAACCATTTTTTTTTGGGGGGGGGTCAAATAGTTAAGGACCTAAAGGTGCAATCAAACCGATGAGAGATAAAAATGTCTTGAGCACAGCAAAACTCATGCATAAGTTGATCATTGATTGGACTACAAGAGGTTGCAATACACATTACAATTAATTACAGAAAGTTGCAAACTGCTTACTGACATGAAGAAAAATGCGGAGGGTGTGATGTTTGGATCCTAGAGAAAAAGGACCTTTCTGCAGTAAGGCAGAATCTTTCTGCCTCGGAGAATGGTCCTACTCACAGCAAAATACCTGGCCTGGCCCTTTACATTCTCCATTTTTGAGGTGATGACGAGTGCATATTTATAGCCAGGGTTCACAAGGTAACACAAAAGGATTTCACTTGGCCGTGCATCTTTAAGGTTGACCGGGACCAAAAAGGGGATGGGCATACCTCGTGCAAGATGGTGTCAGCCCCGATGATGTAATCTGTGTTGGATCTGAAGCCAGCTAGGGCCGCCGGAGAGGTTGGCTGCACATCCTGTGGAATCGGGAGAGAAGACTTTCTTACTATCGTGTCTTATTGCCTCTGCCTTACACTCTGGTTTGAGCATACCCCAAAGCAATGGTCAGTTTGACAAATGCCTGTTCTGATGTAAGCTGCCACATGAACTGCCAAAACAGGAGCAACAATTGCAGCATTTGTAGGAGTGTCACAATACACCACTTTCAGTCGCCCTGTGTGTGGAGAAAGGCTGTGTGAGAAGCAACTCAGAGCAAAGGGGAGGGTGGAAGGGTGAGATTAGGGAGGCTGAGGACTCACCAAGACGTGCCAGACGTTCTCGTTGGCGCCTTCAAAGGAGCAGAACCGAATGCTGACGCCGAGCAGTCCCTGGCCTCCCCAGCGGTTGTTGGGGGTCAGTGAGACCTCCCGGACAGACAGCGTCTTGCTGCTGTAGACCAGCACCCTGACCGGCCGCTCCTCGTTCTCCTTCAGGAGCCGCTTCAGCGTGTCATCGTCCTTGTCCTGCGTGGGGTCACATGAGGGCATGGAGGGTGGTGGGGAGCGGAGGGGAAGAAACGAGACATGAGGCCACTGCATGCTTGCTAACTGGTGTAATCGACCATTAAGTTGCATTTAAAAATTAGAAGCATCTACTGCCCTGGGTACTCATCTCTAAAGTTACCGAACAAGTTATGAACTGCATGTCATACCGCACAGCCCTTGCCACTTGTCACATTCATGCTGTTTTCAGTGGTCCCTACAGATGCTACACAAGCATTGCACTCTTTCCGACTGGTTGGTTTTTGAGTGCTATCCTCAAATTGTAAATAATCATCCATGAGTTAGACTGACGAGGCTGTCTTTACACATATGCAAATGTATACGTTGAGGCAGAGTGAGTAGAGTGCACCTACCAGCCTGGTGCTTCCAATGCCGATTACAAAGTCAAAGAAAGCCTCCAGACCAGCCTTGTGCCCCGGGGAGTTCTCCTGAACCTGTCAAGATGAACACATGGGAGAAAAAAGAAAGAGAAATCAGAGCTAAAATCTACAAGCACATACTGTACATGCAGACTAATAGTTATCGCCTGTCACAAGCAAATCTCAAGTTTACACAAAGCTTTGGCATAGTACATGATCTGCTACAAACGGATAACAGAGAACTATTGACTATGGCATAACAAGATCACCACCCAGTTGGGGTAAAACACACAAAGTAAACTAACATATTATCTATAATTCAAATCCAGTCCAGAATAACTTTGGTAGAAAATTGCAACAAAAGGCCTGAATACAATTTTTAGGGGATGACATCTCAATTTGTCAGTCTGAACGGAAACAGCATTATTATGTTGGAGATGAGTAACAGAATTTGGAGCTCACATTGCTTATCAGGGAGCTATTTACATTGTAATGTATCTACTATGTTTCAATATATCCATCTGACTCACGATGGTTGCCATAAACCAAATCAGCAGTGACATCTGATTTACTCAGATAAGCTCAAATCATCAATCAAAAAGTTTCATTTAGGTTAGAGGCCCAAATGTTGCGAATAGCGAACCTGGCTGATCTTGGTTTTCTGAAAGGTCAATTTTGTGTTTGCACTTCTCTATTTACATTCAGGTTCATTTACAAATATACAGTAGCATAGAAGATGCATGACTTTCCAGCGTTCTTTCCTTCGTTTCTTTGCTTGTGTAGTAAATTATCATGGCTTTATTTGTTAAAGTTAATTGTTTGCTCATTATTTTGACCATTTTGTGTACTGATCTTCTGAGGTACACACTGTATATACACGCTATGCTACTGTGACTGCTGGAAATGGATTCTTCCCCCCGCCCCCCCAAAAAGAACTACATGTACATGTAACTAGTCCATTGTCAATTTGTCATACCTTTGAATTGTGGCAACAAAGACACGTTGGACCAGCCGTGTGACATGAGACTTTGAGTATTTCTACTGATGAGTGCAACCACTACACGATATCAGAGAACAAAGTGCAGCGGACGCACACACATGCACAAGCCTCAGACAATTCAAAGGCGAGTTACCCATTAGCTAAGTAAGCTAACCCTTGTGCAGTAAGTCTTTTAAAAGATTTATCTTCGTGCAAACAAAGGCATCATAGCTCTCTACTCGCAACAGCATGCATGGGCAGCGAGGATATGAGGGCACCAATTGCAAGGCTGCTTTTTAAAACTAAAAACCTAAAAAAATACCCCAAACTGCCAATTGCTATGTTATGGAAGATTCCACAAAACCATTTTGACCATTTCCAAATGCAACTTTTGGCTGTAAATGTAATAATGTATACCAAATTGCTTTGGAAAATGTACAGGTAACAATCACATTCCCATTTTGTGGATCTAGTTAAATTCAAAGGAAAGCCATGGAATCATGGATAGACCATTGATACTGTACATGTAATACAATTGTTTATTGTTCACAATACACTACTTTTGTTATTGGAGGAGTAACTCAGATGCATTAACACAAGTTCAGACAAGCTTTGGACTGGCCACTACCTATTAATAGCTCCATGGTCTGACTGATATCCTTGCCATATTATTTATAGGCAGTATATATTGACCCGGCAATGGCATTCTTCCTGAAAATGCTATTCTATCGGTCCCTTACTCTGATTGTCATATATAGTTAATATACGTCGTGCCGGCTCTCTTGTCGGAAAGGTTATTCAGGAACGACCTCCAGCAGAATACCCTTTCACTAGTTTCAGGCAAGAAAGCCGGCAACATGGAATGAAAATTGGCCAATCAAAGTAAGGGACCCAGGACCGGATGATTGAGAGCATTTGCAGAAAGGAAGCCGTTTCTGGGTGAATATAGGCTGCCTCGTTTATGTACCGCAGTGTGGTGTCTGTACCCAGTGTGAAAGCAGGGTCACTTGGAGCATGAACGTAACTACGGTTACCACAACTAGGACTAAAGGTAACCTGGGTCTACCCGGGGAAGCTAAACTAACACATTTCCGCGGACAAGTGCGTGAGAAAATTGTCACATTTTTTGGTAATGAAATAAGGCAGGGCCAGTATGACTCAGAAGGTGCCGAGAATATGAACCCTGTATAAGGGTCTTGGCAGAATCAGGGTTAAACAAAAACGTCATTCATTCAATGACTGTAAATTGGTAACAAAGATTAACACTAAATTAATAATAGTAAATATATTACATACATACAGCAACCGGGTAAAAACAACATACATCATCATTAGTCCGAGTAACTTGGACCCGACAAGTCACCCTTTTTTTATCAAATTTAGAAATTTTGAGGGACGGGTGACTGTAGGGGGTATTTTTTAAAGATGACATTACCACAATGCATAGCCACGATCCTTGGACACTACAGTCACCCGTCCCTCAAAATTTCAAAATTTGATAAAAAAGGGTGACTTGTCGGGTCCAAGTTACTCGGACTACATCATCATGTACATTCATATTGCTCTGATGGTAAAAAAAAGTTTTAATGTCACAAACGGGCTAACAATACATGTGGCATTGTACATCTTTGTCTTGTGGCTACCTGCACTGTACACGTTCTTGTTTTTACCGTGTTTTTAGCGACCGAGGAAGTTACAATTTGTTAAGCGCCGTACGGTAGCACACATGCACCGGTTCGCTATCACTCAGTCAGTGTACGGGCAGACGGCTATTCGCTTACCCGCAGGACATGGTAGCCTTCGGTCCCACCACCTGGGACTTCGACGCTTGAGCTGCCTCCCATGTCTACCTACAGCTTTCTCATAAATCACACTCGATATCCTAGCGGTCAATCACATTTGCTTCGACTGCGAATCTCTTGAAGACACCGTTATCAGGTTGTAATTTCGAGCGGTTTGACTAGTTGTCAGGGTCAGTCACATACATCCTCGCACACGTATACAAACGCGTACAGGTTGCGTGTGCAGTGCACCGCATACGAATTTACTCGCTGGTTTCCCATTTACGCCGCTGTTAATGAAGGCAGAGTGCTGGGAACCAGGTACTTTTCCCATCAAGATGGCTTCTTACGTGGCACACGGTGCATTGTGGGGAATTGTACATGACTGGTTGGAGGAGGGGCAGTCGTAGCTTTACTGAGATTTTTTGTCTCCATTTAATTAATCTAAAACATTTAATTAAAAGTGGAAAAATGTATTACGCTCGGAGATAAGATTGGCACAATACATTTGGAAAGCATTTCATCATGCCTTCATCATTTGTAATACCAGACAATTTAATTAGCGTATAATCATTATACAATGTACTTTGTTTTAAGACAATATCCTATTCTTGGAGAATCGATGGTAGGCTTTAATTGCTCAAACAAAGGAAAGAAAATCTGACTGTGAATTTTTTTCAACAATCAGAAAAAAGGAAGAATGTGCGCTGGGGACCGAGACGTGACCCGAGATCTGTTTTTGACATTACTACCCCACTTACTAATACCATGCTAATACTATTACTAGGCCTACCTCAGCCCATGGAAAGACCTTATTCCTCCATGCTCAGCCTATGTAACTTGTAAGTTGTGGCTTTACCAAAAATAAACAATCATCTTATCTTTGCCGGAATTGGGGCATCAGTCAAGCATTCAACCATTAACTGCCGTTAATTCAACCATTAACTCCAGGGATCACGCCCCGTCTTCATTCAGATGCCAGCAACCGATTTTTGTAAACCTGGCTAGCATGATTTCGGGGATCACACAAAAGTCGGATGCCGGCAGATATTATATAAAACAATAATTATAACTTTCAATCTAATAAAGTGACTCAGGCTCGGAAAGCCAGAGGTCTCGAACTCGGGCTCAAGTCCCTGTCCAGACGTGTTTTGTTTCTTTGCTAATGCTAGGCCTATTATTCTTTCTGATTCGGATTTCTCTGAGGAAAATATCATTATATAGGATCAAATTGAAACGCATTTTTTTTTTCAATCGGTCCAAAATAGTGATTTGTTAGGCGGTGTTGGCGCTCAGTCCGTAGTCTGTCAGTGCACTGTCTGCACGTTTGTTGTGTTTTGTCTTGGACGCATACGTGAAAGTAACTGACTCCTGCTGGTCCAAGTGTTGGAGATCGCCGAAGCGGCTAGATCAGTAGAACTCCAAAATCTTCCACTTAGTTGACCAACGAGATGACGAACTAGATGGAGGAATTATTTTATGGACATATATTTTCAATCAAAGTACCAGGGAAAATTGTTGTTTTTTGGGGGCCGGAAAATGGCCGAAATGGCAAGACGTACTAACCCCTTGTCATTTTTAGCAATTTTTGACACAAAAATAATGTCTTCAGATTGGCTTGAAAATGGATGAGGAAACTTCTGAAGGCCCGTACAACACATTTATGGACAAATATTTTCAATCAAAGAACCAGGGAAAATTGTTGATTTTGTTTTGGGTCGGAAAATGGCCGAAATGGCAAGGCTAACCCCTTGTAATTTTTAGTAATTTTTGACCCCAAAATAATGTCTTCAGATTGGCTTGAAAATGGATGAGGAAACTTCTGAAGGCCCGTACAACACATTTATGGACAAATATTTTCAATCAAAGAACCAGGGAAAATTGTTGATTTTGTTTTGGGTCGGAAAATGGCCGAAATGGCAAGGCTAACCCCTTGTCATTTTTAGCAATTTTTTGACCCCAAAATAATGTCTTCAGATTGGCTTGAAAATGGATGAGGAAACTTCTGAAGGCCCGTACAACACATTTATGGACATATATTTTCAATCAAAGAACCAGGGAAAATTGTTGATTTTGTTTTGGGTCGGAAAATGGCCGAAATGGCAAGGCTAACCCCCTGTCATTTTTAGCAATTTTTTGACCCCAAAATAATGTCTTCAGATTGGCTTGAAAATGGATGAGGAAACTTCTAAGGCCCGTAAACACATTTATGGACATATATTTTCAATCAAAGAACCAGGGAAAAGGGGCGATTTTGGGGGGGTCGGAAAATGGCCGAAATGACAAGGCTAACCCCTTGTCATTTTTAGCCATTCTTTAACCCATTCCTTCTATCGAAACACCAGGGGAAACGATTTATGTAGTTTTTCTGATTGCAACTTTTTGCTAAAAGTTTCGACATGAGGAATTAATAAAGATGAGTTTTGAAAACACATAAGGCAGTGGCCATTTTGTTCTAAACTTTCAGGATATTAAATGATTGTGCAAAGAATGCAGAACGTGAAATAATCGACAGACGGAAAATCCCCAAGCTCCGTTGCAAACAGACATAGAAGTTCAAGTTTTGAATTGTTTCACTAGTCCTCCTGGTATTTTGATGACTAACACGGTTACAAACTAATGTAATTTTGTACATGCACCTAAACAAAGCCGATTCCAGACAGTCACATAAGTTTCCAGTTGCTTAGATTAAAGGCTACATCAATCAATCAGACGCATGTAATGCAAAAAGAACAGACTTGTCTTTAATGTTACCATACCCTCCTCTTTAATGTGCATTTCAAAGACAAAACCAAACAGAGCACTGCAAGACACGTATAGTAAATCATTTCTCCTGAAATGACAATTCACGAAGCAGACTGCTGGTTCAAAGGGCAGGGGGTCAAATTCATAGAGCTGCTTAGGCACCAAAATTTGCTTCAGCACAAAATATCATGATTCATAGATCACTTTGCCAACCCTAACTTCACTTTGGTTTCATGGTAAGTAAAGAATAGTGGACTACAAGTCAAAAGCAATTGAGGTTACATCATAATGCGCTTTGTGATTCTCTTTATATGGGGAAGACTTTCCATGCTTAGCAGAATTTCACGCTTAAGCGACTCTATGCAATTGAGCCCAGGTAAAGGCTTTTAGACTGCCATCCAAACACCTAGCACTCTTGGCCAGGTGCGAGGAAGTACATCTCTCTCAAAAACGTTAACATTTAGCCGTTATAATTTTTTAAAAGAAATTTTTTTCCAGATAAGTTTTGGGCTAATAATTAGTCGACAAAATAGGTTATTGTTTCTTTCGGCCAAGCACACAAACAACACTGACAACAAAAGAATTACACCAAACGAATAATTCAGAAATCTATCAGATGATGTCAAAGTGAAAGCAAATGGACGCTATTTCGAAATATAAAATACTGAAGAAGCATAAGGCATTGAACTTCCCGTCTTTCCCTTTGCAATATGTTATCCCAAGAGTCAAAAGATGATGTACCATGGAAACATTTCACAGGATAATGGTGGCTGGGAGTAACTTTCGAGCACAGCAATATCTGGGACTGGTTAGGGCACCAGATGCAGATTTATACTCTGAAGACCCGTTTCCAACATATCTTTAGTCATCACCACCCTCTTTCGGTGTGAAATTAACAACAATGTGTTGATGCAGTTGTGATCAAGAAAACACAGACCACAAAATAGGCACAGAACTTACTTTTGGAGACGACCAATAACGTAGCCCGATAGAATATTGTTATAATTATTCAAAAAGTCAATATTCTGGGTCACCTTTAAAAAGGACAGTGAACCTTGGTACAAAGGTACAGTGAATATACAAAAGAAAATGAATTTCACCACTTAAGTTTCCCTCATATACTACCAAAAAATATATATATATATATTGAGTAATACAAAAAATGCTTCATTTGCTACAATGACCAGAGTATACAAATCTTCACAACGTAGAAGGCCTGACATTTCTTATTTCTGTTCTTTGCAGGACCTTGTCACCTTTGAGAAGGATTCAGCAACATCATGCCCAGTGGCATAGAGAAAATATTATTAAAGAACAGAATAACAAGAAGCATTCCAAAAAATAACCAGAGTACGTAGATTTAGACAAGAAAAGCTGCTTTGAAAACCGTGGAATTTACTTTGAAATATATTTCATCAGCGAATATTGCTGGCACATTCCACAGAGAAATAAACAGACAAAAGCAGCAGTTGTGTAGAAGTACCTAAAGTAAGAAATGTGTAGTACTTATTTCCGGAAGTTTTTTAAGACTAAGACTTTCTCACATTCCCCTCGAAATCAAATCCAATTCTGAAAAGTGATTAAGTTTTCTTTGGCTTCTTATTCTAAGTGAAACCCAAAACATGAAGCTCATTTGAGTTAGATTATCATCAGGTGATGCACCTCTGCACTCTGAAATACCCCATCAATCATGTGACCTCCATATGACACGCAAAGGCACAATCACATGACCTCCACATGACACACAGTGGCGGCTATTCCTGCTAGCATGTGGATCTCTACAGGTTCCTCTCGGCCCAAATCTGAAGAGTGGAAGTGATAGGATTTGCTTTCTTTCTTCACCTCAGTCATAGAGTATGCACTAGCTCGTCCACATGGACTTCTTGTGTCTAAAATGATATTGACAGGCTACTGCCGCGTCTATTATCAGTGGGTCCCTTCGTCCCTGAGTCTTTGAAATGGGTAACAATCAGCACCCACCTGCAGTGTGCAGACAACTTAACTTTGAAAGCAACCACTTTTTTGTGTGTGTTGTTTGTCATGACAATTGGGCAGTGAGTATAGCAGACCCATGGCCAACCAAAACAAGTCAGCTTAGCCACCAAAGTACACAGTTGAGGCAGATGTAGCCAGGTTGGTTTGCATCTTTTTCTTGGGGTGGCAAGGGAAAATACCTTCTTAAAGGCAACACTGCAACATGGCAAGAAAATCTAAGTCTGGAATTGGACATCTTTGGTATTACCATAGAGTCTATGGTATTACAAGATGGTCTTATCCTACCCTATACTTTTTTTCTAGATTGTAACCTGTGGTCAGTCAAACTGCTATCGGCTGAATGTTTTTAAATCAGAGGCAAGCAAACAAAACCTGGGATTCCATTGGATGGAATCCAGCCCTGTTGGCAAAACTGTCACTGGGTGACAGAAACAGCAATGCGGGAAGTTTGCAGTGTCACGGTGTGAGAGAAGGAATATGGCTCTGAGAAGAGCTGGTAACTCAAATACTTGGGGCAGTGTGTACTTTGACTGTCTTCAGAACACTGGCTGAAGACACTGCAAACACACAGCTGGAAACGTTGAGTTACCAGCTCCTCTCAGAGCCATAATCCATCCCTAAAGAGATGTCTACTTGGTGTCACCGCACACTATCCTCATTGTGCTGCTTCAAATCTAAAAAAACCCAGCAAGTTCAGTGCTTATTAACAATAAGCCCCTTTTTGTTTGAGGGGCAGTGCAATTCCCATAACCCAGGGACTGTGTGTTTGCACTAAACCCTTTTCAGCTAAAAAAGAGATGGTTCTACCTAGGGGGCAATGAAGAGTTACAAACTGCATAGAAGATTCCCAACAGTGCCAGAATTTCACAAAGTGAGTAGAAATGCTAGATTTAGTGCATCAGATGGAAAAGTAAAATCTAATAGATTCAAAATCAACTGCAAACACAGTAAAACAAAACTCAGTTCACTTCTGCAGGAACTGTTTTTGACCACAAGCTTTACAAAAAACAGAAATTGCCTGAACAAAGCCAAGCCTACAAATCATTATACACCGTCCTTGGCTTTCATGCTACTTTTACACACACACAAAAAATACAAAAAAAAGTACCACATTTTGGTTAGTAACATTAAAACCCTCAGACGTACCACTAAAGCAACTACTCAGTGCACAATACTGTATCAAAAAAGGTATCAAAAATGCAAGGTTTCACCGATCATTTTTAAATGACATTCCAATTAAAGCACTAATCAAATTCACTTGTCTTCAGTCAATGAAAGTTTGAACAGGTGAGGCAGGGTGCGACAAAGCGGACAATTGAGGCGGGACAGGGCGGAGGATTAGGGCAGGACAGGGCGGAGGATTAGGGCAGGACAGGGCAGGACAGGGCAGGACAGGGCAGGACAGGGCAGAGGATTAGGGCAGGACAGGGCAGGACAGGGCAGAGGATTAGGGCAGGACAGGGCGGAGGATTAGGGCAGGACAGGGCGGAGGATTAGGACAGGACAGGGCGGAGGATTAGGACAGGACAGGGCGGAGGATTAGGACAGGACAGGGCAGGACAGGGCAGAGGATTAGGACAGGACAGGGCAGGACAGGGCAGAGGATTAGGACAGGACAGGGCAGGACAGGGTAGAGTATTAGGGCAGGACAGGGCGGAGGATTAAGACAGGACAGGGCAGGACAGGGCAGAGGATCAGGACAGGACAGGGCAGGACAGGGCAGAGTATTAGGGTGGGACAGGGCCGAGAATTAGGGCGGAACAGGGTGGAGGGTTAGGGCGGGGCAGGGCGGAGGATTAGGGTGGTACAGGGTGGAGCATTGGGGTAGGGCAGGGCAGAGGATTAAGGTGGTACAGGGTGGAGGATTGGGGTGGGGCAGGGCAGAGGATTAGGATGGTACAGGGTGGAGGATTGGGGCGGGGCAGGGCAGAGGATTAGTGCAGGGCAGAATTGGGAAGGGCGGGGCAGGGCAGGGGCAGATCCTAGATTGTCACTGGCCACCAGGCAAAGCAGATACCAGGCATGATCATGGAGGTGAGCAGGGAGGAGAGCATGTTGACACCATTGTTGTCCAGGATGGGCCAGCCACAAATATACTCGGTGGTGGTGGAGGCTGAACTGACTACACGTTTGGTCCGCTGATCATAGGCTGAGACAGGTCAAGGAAAGAAAAAGAAAAAGACAAAATTCCCAGTAAGTTTCCTGTCCCTAGAAAATATATTACGACTAATTTTGCATTACCATTAAGATTCCGTCATAATCAAGTGGCTTTAAAAATGCTGATAAGAAAAACAACTACCATTTAGAATACAAACCACAAAACAAAACAATATAAAAGGCATTCTGATACCATTTATCAAGGATATTCACAAGCAATAATGTGGCACTTCAAGTGGCAACTTATGACAAAACTTGTGTTTCTCATGTCACATACTGCTTTGAGGTAGGGCTGAAAAAGGAGTCTGTTTAATCTGGATTCAGAGGAATTGATAGGAATCTATAGGGCTGTTCCCACTACGAAATAATTATGATTTGAATCGTGATTCAAAAACTTTTTTTTGTTGTCATGTCCACTCAGGCAAAATAATCACGTCGCAAAAAATGGTCGATTGTGGTTAGCAGTTGTTGTCAAATGGAGGGTGTGTCCTTGAGGGTGGCCCACACTGGGAGACACTGGGAGTTTGAATACTGATTCAAATTGCGAACAAAATAATCGCATTTATTTGGTGTAGTGGAAACGGCCCTAGTGAATGGTTTCTGGCGCTGTTTTGGGAACCACAGACCTGAGTACTGAAAGAGTGCTCCCAGGAGGGAGTCGATGAGCGAGCCCACCAGGCCAGCCACAGCGGCAAAGACAATGACCGGCCACTGCGGCACGGCCGTCTTGAAGGCAGGACTGGAGAAGGAGATGAGAAGACCGATGTAGAAGCCACAACCCACCATGAAGCCACCCACAATGCTTGACAGCAGGCCCACCATGGAGACGGCCCCGTTGGTTCCTGCAACGATGACAAGAATAAGCCATCCCCCAATTTATACATTATGTGTAGATTTGTTTATGTTTTCCCCTTGGAGTACTGTACAAGCAACTGTTTCAAACTGCTTCCTGGCGTAAATGACCAAAATGCAAATCTTAGGAAAGAAGAGGGCCTGACATGTTGATAGGAGAAGAGTCTTTCTCAAAGGCAGAATCATTCAAGGTAATCCATCTGTCAACACAGTGTTCAATTGCAAATCAACACTCTAATTGCAGCGTGTTTACTTATTAACTACAGCAAATCCAAGTACTGTACATGTTGAATGTTCACTTCTGTACAAAACATATCCAGAGCTCTATCTTATCAGCGAAGCCTAAACATCTCAATGAAAAATCTCAAGGCATAATGTACACATTAATAACCCAAAGAAGTAGTTGCTGCAAAAGCTTATGCACTCTTCCCAACTGGTTACAACTGCTAGCAGTAACAGCCACATTGTGTGCAATGTATACAAACATATTGACAAATAAAGGATAGCACTTTAAAGTAAAGCAGTTGGCAAGAGATGCTACGAAAGCTTACATGTGTGTACTCTTTTAAACTGGCTACAATTGCAGCCACTCTGTCTGCAATGACTCTAACGGGTAAGCTGAAAACATGAATAAAGAAACTACCAGGTAACTAGTCCTGTACAGCAGTTGGCCGGTAGAAGTAACCACTGGACTCGAAGAAAAGTAACTGAAAAAAAAAGTCACAGGCAGTTCGCACTGGACTTAGAATGGCAAAAGTTCCAAGCATTTTGGTAAGTTTTACCGAAGAAAGTCCAGTGCGGACAGGGCTTTACACGGCTATCCAGATGCCCGTCTGCACAGCACTGGACCAGTTCAACTCACCGACGGGCACCTTAGCCAGGCTGGTGATGAGGCGGGGCGTCCGTGGGCCCATGACCGTGCCGATCTCAGAGGCCCAGGTGTCGCCGCAGCAGCAGGCAAAGGCGCTCATCAGGGCCAGCGCCGTCCAGGTGGTGTCGTAGCGGGCGCCAAAGTCCAGCGGCAGGTCCCGGAACCCACTGTCCACCAGATAGATGATGGCCAGGGAGGTGGGGATGCCACCGTTACTGATGACCTGGAGCCAGTCACGTTGTCCACCTTCAAATCCCCCACAAAATAAAACCAACATCCACGCACATATGAAGCAGGCGTAAAATTCCGTGTAAAAAGAAGCGCTAGACAACATATTGTAGATACTAAAGTCTTGCTTATCCCACATGTGGTAGATTTCATCCAACTTATCTTTAGTTGACAAATCACAAGACAATGAGTGACTTATGATATGCTATCCAGGTTAAGTTGAGTTACGATGCATTGTATGTCTTTGTCAAATCCAAGCCAGAACTCTTGTCTACCAGACCTGTGGTGTAATCAAGTTTGGTGCTTGGCAAGTGTTGTGCATTTACACAATGCATGCATTTAACCAGACCCTTGATGTTAGGGCACACCGCCAGAGCATCATTTCATTTCAGCACAGGGCAAGAGGTAATTTCTCAAGAAACTCATATAAATCAAAGCCTGCAATCCTAATTAGGCATCAACTGTAATATGTGCACTGGTCAGTTTTTTCTTCATAGTGCAAGAAATAAGAAGAAGCCACAGACAACCTGGCATCATTAATAATGAATTCAGCCATAGGGCCAATTCTTTCCTCGTACCTTCCTTGTAATCGGCCTCAATCTTCTTCTTTATGTCCGACTTGAACTTGGTGGCCTTGGAGGCCGTGTAGAAGAAGGCCAGCAGGGCCATGAAGAAGGAGTAGCTGGCCATCAGCATGATGAAGCCCACGATGTAGCCTGCGATGGGCACAGGGAGAGAAGGTCATGGTAATGCTAGTATGGAAGGGACGCACTCACTATACAGGCTTTGGCATTGCCGCCACTTTTAGGCCAAGGCCACTTTGGATCCTCCTTCCCCAATAGAAGCTGCATCATCAAGGGTACCGAGGCAAGTTGTCATGGCAGTTGGCACCAATGGAGGCCCACCAACAGGGCATCAACCATAACTGATTGGCAGGGCACCAACCAAGGCCAGTTTGACCGAGGACCAGCAAAGGCCACATGGCAGGGCGAGTTTTCCGGGAGACCAACCAAACGAGGCCAGTTTGACTGAGGACCAGCAAAGGCCACATGGCAGGGTGAGTTTTCCGGGGGACCAACCAAACGAGGCCAGTTTGACCGAGGACCAGCAAAGGCCACATGGCAGGGCGAGTTTTCCGGGGGACCAACCAAACGAGGCCAGTTTGACCGAGGAACAGCAAAGGCCACATGGCAGGGTGAGTTTTCCGGGGGACCAACCAAACGAGGCCAGTTTTGCTGGGACCAACTGAGGTCAGTTGCCAAGGCACCCAGGTCAGTTGGCATGGCACACAGGCTAGTTGGCAAGGCACCAAGGCCAGTTGGTGTAGCACCAAGGCCAGTTGGCATGGCACCAAGGCTAGTTGGCAAGGCACCAAGGCCAGTTGGTGTAGCACCAAGGCCAGTTGGCATGGCACAACGAGGCCAGTTGGCATGGCACCAAGGCCAGTTGGTGTAGCACCAAGGCTAGTTGGCATGGCACCAAGGCCAGTTGGTGTAGCACCAAGGCCAGTTGGCATGGCACCAAGGCCAGTTGGTGTAGCACCAAGGCCAGTTGGCAAGGTGCCATGTCTTTAAAAACTCAAAACAGGGTTACAATATAACACACGGCCTTGACCTCAAACACTTAATCAAATCAAACTCTTGACTGAATCCTTTGGAATGATACACAGGGCTGACCTACTGTATGGAGCTTACCCATACATTACAAATCCCCAAGATTAAATCATATCTGGCGATTTGGTCTACAGTCAAACCAGCTACATGTAAACAACAGTGGTTATAATTATTAATTGGTTTGCGGTGACACCATGTTTATCATCTCTTTTGAGACTGAGTGTGGCTCTGAAAAGAGCCGGTGACTCAACGTTTCGAGCAGTGTGTACTCTGCTCGTCGTCAGGAGACTGCTGGATTCCAACTATCATCAGCGGGTTTTGTATGGCTTGGAGGAGCGGTGAAGCGTGGAGGATCCTTCAGTGGTTATAATTCAAATCAGGAAACTAAATTCTTGTCAATGGAGTTAGGATGATAACAGCAAATCCAACTATCCAACACTTGTACCCATGCTTTCTCTGTGCAGTCAATTTCAGGGTCAGCAAAAAGGAAAAATCCAATCCCTCCACCCCCCCTGAAAAAAACCCTCAACAAAGTGGACATGAAACAAGGGGAAGTGAATCACAAACTTGAAGCCCTGTGACATGTATGAGACAGGGTGGGAGACAGATTAGACAAGGCCATATTGGGTGAGGTGGGGAGGGGGGGGGTCAAGAAAGACCGTGGGATTAGCCTGACATGACAAGACATGACGCAAGTTTTTTCGTCAAATTCCAGGCGGGTGACTGGGCCCAGAAATCTGATGATGCCCGATGATTCAGCAGTTGTTGGGAGTGGGCTGCTGTCTGCAGTCCACCCGAGTATTACGCTGCACTAATAATTCTGCACAGAATGCATTGTGTGGGCATGCTGCAGTACTTGACAAGACATTAGGCAGAGGCTTCCTATGTCTTGCACATAATGTACAATGCACATGTGAGCACTGTACACAAGTGTACATAGAACTGAGCATGTGAACATTCATGTACAGTACTTGTACAATGTACATACATCCACATGTGATGAAACATTTAACTTTCTGACATTAAGAACTGTGTGCTCTGTGCTTTACCCAAAGACCTACTTAGGAAAGTTTCATATAGATATGTACAGTACATGTATGTACACATGTACATGTACATGTACATGTACATCAAGTGAGACCAGATACAATTACAAATCATCAACATGTCTGTACACCTAGGCACAATGTACAATGTACAAGTAGTATGTGTTATACATGTACATGTATGCACTGTAACTGTAAGCAGCTGTGCGTGTGAACCTTGGCACTGTACCGTACAGTGCATGCACAATGTACTGTACATGTACAATTGTACATTGTGTGTGGTGTACACCTACATGTAGGTGTGCATGTGCACCTACATGTAGGCAATGTAGGCTGCTGTGCATGTAGGCCTACTGTGTACAACTACATACTGTACAGTGCATGTAGGCACTATAGGCTGCTGTGCATGAACATGGACATCTGTTACATGTACAGGTTGTACCAAAAGCTACTCAGCATGCACATGTTCTATAGGACTACAAAGCACTCAGCATGCACATGTTCTATAGGACTACAAAGCACTCAGCATGCACATCTTCTATAGGACTACAAAGTATTCAGCATGCAAATGTTCTATATAAATCTATAGGACTACAAAGTACTCAGCATGCACATGTTCTATAGGACTACAAAGTACTCAGCATGCACATGTTCTATATAAATCTATAGGACTACAAAGTACTCAGCATGCACAAGTCACTTACCTAAGATAGCACCTCCTGATGTGACCCTCTTCTTTCTCAGACCGCTGATGGCGAGGAACAGAGGAAGTGTGACGGTAAGCAGCCATCTTCCCGGAGAGATCGGATAGATGGGGGCTGCAGAGAGAAAGCACATTCATCCACAATAATATTAACACAAGCATTTGAGGGATTTATCTAGAAGCAGTCAGACTTTCAAATCTGGGTCAGTTAGCGGGTCCCTTGGAATATCATAAGGCCTTCAATATCATAAGACTACAAAACCCCAGGAAATTCCCAGTAGATAGAGTCTGGACCCTTTTCACACTACAGTCATTTAATCCAGCAATTCCCCCCAGTGGAATTCCATAAACCCAAGGACTTCCCACCCCTGTTCAGGAGCAGGGTAAGGTACATGTACATGTATGCTAAGTTTTGCTAACCCCTGGCAGGTGTTAAATGCGTTCAGGGAAATATGAGATTAAGGTCCTGCTAGGATAGAAAGGTCAGGCCCTCTAACTTTTGAGATTTATGTACTGTATTGCAGGTCATTTTAGTCAGTGAGCAGTTTGCAACAGTTTCTGCATTTGCTTCATGAAATAATATGAACAAGTGCGAATGTGAACAAGGGACTCCAATAATGTGGAATGTTTGCGGTGACAGCAAGTCATCTCTTTTGAGATGGAGTTTGGTGCTGAAAAAAGCTGGTAATGTTCAATGTTTGGGGCAGTGTGTAGACTGCAGGGACTATAAGCCCGTTCCCATTCAGATGTCAAACAACTATTTGTTGTAAACCTGGCTAAAGCAGGATGCAAACATTCTCTCAGCAGTCTATTGGCATTGCAACTTTGTCCATCATCTGACATCATGTATCTTATGACTTATCCACGCTGCCTATCTCTTTGTTATCCTTGTCATTCTGCTTCTGAGAAAGGCCTTGGTAGGAGAAGGATTGAAATGTCAGGCCAACTCAATCCTTTGTTTGTTCACTTGGTTTTCTTTGTTTGTTAGGCCTGGCACTAAATGTTTTAAATTCACATTTCCACCCGTTTGCAACACTTCTTAATCACTTTTGTGCCAAAATCTACCTCAAAAGTTTGAGAAATCCGTTGCAACGATGATCGGGGTGCACGTGACCGGCGATCACTAAATAATCGCGACAACTGCAGGCAGTGAGTGAAATACGCCACAGGTGTGAGTGGCCGCATGAATGAGACGACTTGCCTTCAATCCACAACACACTGCCATGACTCTGAGTCATATGCCGTGTGTACACAGCAAAAAAGGCTCCAACATTTGTTGTTTATCTTTTGAGCTGAATGGCACAGTTCAACTTTACAAGAATCCCATATATGTTCCCAAGTTGTGTTCTTGAAGAGAGCGCAATTTTTGTATGAATACACATACCCAAATATCTAACCAAAACACAATATGCCTTGGGCTACAAACCAACAAACAAAATAAAAAACGCTCAAGAAGGAGTTAAGGCTATGTACGTATACAGTCACTGTAGGCCTATATTGGTACGTGACTGTCATAATTATATTAATATCAAAATATACAGTATTTCTATCAAACAAATAAAGGAAAAACTGACTGGGAATAACTCAGTATACAAAACCAGAGGTCTTGGGTTCAAGTCCTGCTGCCGATTTCATTAGAAACTTCAAATGCTACGTACGCAACATGTTACGGAACTTACGCAACATTTTGCTGCCTTTGCTAAATATTGTGGCGTAAGACTTATGCAACATTAAATTTGTAAGTTGTGTATAATTTCTATAAACTTTCCCCAAGTTTATTTGAAAAAATTCAAAGAATAAGAGTGACAATTTCTGGAGAGAAATAAAAGCAGCGACCATCTGACTAACCGAATTTGAACCCAGGCATCTGGTTAAATGTACATGTACCAGTCCTTGCCTTGACTACCTGACCTATCCAGCCCCTATTATGGGCTGTACACTACTATAGGTGGGGAGCCTACCCAAATGAAATAGATTAGAGAGTAGAGATTTTGGGAAACCCCAGTTCAGTGCAGTCCAATTACCATGTATGTATCAACCATTTCAAAAAGGGGTGTGGGGGTACTATTAAAACACTGACAGCTACTGAAGCTAGCCAGGGACTTATTGATCTGAGTGATTGTATTTTGTCTTGAATATAGATTAAATTTCTATTTTCCCTGCTTAAGCCTAAATTAGTATTATTTTGTTGATAAGCTGTGCTGTGCAGTTTAGTTGTGGTAGCCTTGCACACAAAAAACTGGTGCCCAGTAATCAAAAGCATTGTACAATATCCACCATGGGCAAGATTTGACCCTCTGCATGGCTACCCCCAGAACTGTGGGGTTCTACGTCGTCCGCTGCTCTCCCGACCGGAACCCCACAGATAACTATGCTTTTTTCCCATACTGCTTCTGTGTAACGTTCACTAGTGCTGTGGCATAGGGATCAGCAGGTTCAGCATAACTCCAAAAATACTACCGTAGTACGGTAAAGCGGCTAGCTGCGAAGACGTACAGGGGACAATACTGCCAGTTGCGGCGCTGCCGTTGGATTCTTGCGACCGAACCGGGAGGTTTTTGCCCATTTGTTTTTGGAAATTGACACATTTTCGCCACATGGACAGTTGCACACAGGTGCGTGGTATGTAAACCACATTTGCTAGAAATCTTGTGCCAAATAAAGCAGTATTTTAGGAGTTATGCTGAACCTGCTGATCCCTATGCCACAGCACTAGTGAACGTTACACAGAAGCCTATGGGAAAAAAGCATATAGTTATATAGTGGGGTTCCGGTCAGGAGAGCAGCGGACGAAGTAGAACCCCACAGTTCTGGGGGTACTGCATGGCCTCCGCATCCACAAAACTCAATTTTGACAATAGACAATAATCTAGCGTCTCTAGACCACCTATTGTATGCAGACAATAAAGTCAATAGCCATTGTTTGGCACACATAATGTCCTCGCTTAGCTAAGCATGGAGGAAGCTCTCCATGGCTCAGGCTACATGCCGAAAAAATAGGACTGACAATTCTCCCCCAAATCATGATTTCGAGAGGCTTTTGTGTAGCTCTGTGTAGGCGCAGTGGCGTGCTACCCCCAGAACTGTGGGGTTCTAGGCCGTCCACTGCTCTCCCGACCGGAACCCCACAGATAACTAGGCTTTTTTCCCATAGGCTTCTGTGTAACGTTCACAAGTGCTGTGGCATAGGGATCAGCAGGTTCAGCATAACTCATAAAATACTGCTTCATTTGGCCCAAGATTTCTAGCAAATGTGGTTTACATACCACGCACCTGTGTGCAACTGTCCATGTGGCGAAAATGTGTCAATTTCCAAAAACAAATGGGCGAAAACCTCCCGGTTCGGTCGCAAGATTCCAACGGCAGCGCCGCAACTGGCAATCTGGTCCCCCGTAGTACGGTATAGCGGCTAGCTGCGAAGACGTACAGGGGACAAGACTGCGAGTTGCGGCGCTGCCGTTGGATTCTTGCGACTGAACCAGGAGGTTTTCGCCCATTTGTTTTTGGAAATTGACACATTTTCGCCACATGGACAGTTGCACACAGGTGCGTGGTATGTAAACCACATTTGCTAGAAATCTTGGGCCAAATGAAGCAGTATTTTATGAGTTATGCTGAACCTGCTGATCCCTATGCCACAGCACTAGTGAACGTTACACAGAAGCCTATGGGAAAAAAGCATATTATACTAGTTATCTGTGGGGTTCCGGTCGGGAGAGCAGCAGACGAAGTAGAACCCCACAGTTCTGGGGGTACTGCATGGCCTCGCCATCCACAAAACTCAATTTTGACAATAGACAATACTATTGTCAATACTATTGTCAATACTAATATTACTATTGTCAATAGTCTAGCGTCTCTAGCCCACCTACATGTATTGTATGCAGACAATAAAGTCAATAGCCATTGTTTGGCACACATGTCCTCGCTTAGCTAAGCATGGAGGAAGCTCTCCATGGCTCAGGCTACATGCCGAAAAAATAGGACTGACAATTCTCCCCCAAATCATGATTTCGTGAGGCTTTTGTGTGGCTCTGTGTAGGCGCAGTGACGTGCATGTTTGTACACGGCCCAGTACTGACCGTCGTCCATAGTCCAGCCATGGAGGTACCCTCCTCTAGGCTCTAGCTACCTCCATGGTCCAGTTGAATCCCCAGGGTATTCATTTAAAACCATAGCAAGGATTTTAAACTAAATTCTTTCCACTAAGGCATCTTTTGCCTGTTGTTAGGGTTACCTTCGGATCCCAGGTAGGTGAAACCGAGCATTGAGGCTGCCCATACCAGCAGCGACAAAGGCACCACGACGGTCAGCAAAGCCCCAAACAGAATCATCTCGATTGACCTTTCCGTGTCTGACGGGTGTTCCCTCGGAAAACGGCGAGCAGGTTCTGTGCACAAACTAGGCAGACCAAGCACTCAGCAGACGATGACCACGAGACAGTGGTCGGAACGAGGGTTGGTATCTCAAGCTAGCCTACTACCCTAGAGTTACGTAATAGACCTTGATGGAAAACCATTATTAACGCGTAACGGACCCACAGTAGCAGCACTTAGAAGGCAATGACCCCTGTATGCAATGACCTTACGAAACACATAATATTGTTTGCATAATTATAAAATCTAGAGGGCGCTCATCCTCCATCCGCCTCGAGGCGCGCCGAATTGAACGGTTTTTACTGAAACTCTTTATTATAAACTGAATATTGATCAATGTATTGCCAGTATATTGGCTGAGGATTATTTATGTGGACATCTCGTCGAGACTGTTCCCGCTGCTGTACGTCATCTTTTCCAAGCCTTTTGCTGCGACCGTCCGCCTAGATCGGGCACAACATCGGCCTGAGCTGGCAACGGACCAATGCCATGGAGAGTTATGATAATCATTATGAGGATTATGGACACGAGTTGTGTCATCCGGGATGTCACTGAAGCGTCAGGCAACAAAATAATAATAATAAGCTCGGGATGATAGTGAAATGATCACCGAGTCTCCTTGTATGTCAGGCCTACTTAAGGGCCTACAACTTTGCTGTCAGACTTGTTTAGCCAATAATTCAAAGACAAAAGTTAAATAATGTGTGTGTACGGGCCTTCAGAAGTCTCTCATCCATTTTCAAGCCAATCTGAAGACATTATTTTGGGGTCAAAAATTGATAAAAAAAAAAGACAAGGGGTTAGCCTTGCCATTTCGGCCATTTTCCGGCAAAAAAAAATCAATAATTTTCCTTGGTTCTTTGATTAAAATTATATTTCCATAAATGTGTTTTACGGGCCCTCAGAAGTCTCTCATCCATTTTCAAGCCAATCTGAAGACATTATTTTTGGGTCAAAAATTGCTAAAAATGACAATGGGTTAGCTTGCCATTTCGGCCATTTTCAAACCAAATAATATTCAATTCCCCCCCCCCGGTGCTTTGATTGCAGAAACATGTGCATGAACTTTGTGTTGCACGGGCCTCTAGGAGTCTGCTCAGCCATTCCCAAGGCAATCTGCAGACATAAAATGTCTGGATACATCTGCCTGGACTGTAATGGTTGGTGGTTAAACTGACTCGTTTGAGTTAGTCATAAGTCTGATATACTCCAGGAGGCCTAAGCAAAGACGTCTGCCCACTTCATCGGTGTATACATCTTTACAATGAGCTAACAATAGACACAGCAGAAGCTCTACAATCCCATTTCGGACACGAGCAATTAGAGCATTTTAGAGCACAACGGGTCTGGGCCAAGTACTTGCTTTCAATTCCCCGACTGCCGTTTGCAGTGGAAAAACCTCCTACCAGTGTTGAGGGTCCTGATAGGATCGATACACCAGGAGCCAATTCCATGGAGTCGTTTAATCGTGAAGATCTGCTACGCATGAACAAGTCTTCCATGGTGATCATTATCACACACCACATATCGATGTGATGGCAGATGCTTTAGACTTGTATTCCACAAACCGCACAGTGATGTGATGTCAATTGCATTTGACTTGTATTCCACTCTTCCTAAGTATGAAACAATAGTGAAGTTTGGGTTGGCAAGACTATCCAATGCATCAAGACTTGTTATACTTCAACAAATTCTGGCGTTTAAGCAGCTCTATCAAATCGGTCTCACGCCCTTTGAGTGACATTTTGGCAAAACGATTTTCAAAAACGAATTTATAAAAGATTGAGGCATGCAAGCATGCTGCGTCAAACGAGCGGGCGCCATTCATCACGTCTAGCCCATATAATGCATAGTCAAAGGGGACTTGCAATGAAAGCAATCTTTAAGCATAGTTGAAGTATCCAGCAGGATCTTGATACACTGAGTGTTTGGAGTGACTCCAATGGTATGACCTTCAATGCTAGTAAATCCAAAATTATGCACATCTCCCGCAAGCGCCATCTATCGCCCCCATCTTATCTTCTTTCTGGTATCCCTCTGACATCTGTTTCTACAATTAATATCTCGGAGTCACTCTGAACAATCAGCTATCTTGGAATGATCATGTTAAATCTGTTGTTACTGCTGCAAATCGCACACTTGCTCTCATCAAAACTGTTGCCTTCAATTCTTCTACTTCAGCAAAACTTTCATTGTATAAAGCTCTCGTCCTTCCTAAATTAGAGTATGCTGTACCTGCCTGGCTCCCTCAAACTAAGAAGCAGGTCGATGATTTGGAGAAAATACAAAGGCGTGCCACCCGCTTTATCCTGGGTCAGAAGCGTGGTGACATGAGTTACTGTAATAGGTTGGAATCTCTTGGTTGGTCTAAATTATCTGTTCGTCGAGACTTTGCTGTTCTATCATTTGTATCTAAGTGTCTGTTTGATATTGTTGAATGTAATGAATGTATTAACAATGTGAGTATTAATTCCCGCCATGTTAATGTTTTGTTTATCCACCGTCAAGCTAGGACTCAATCCCTGCATTTATCTTGTTTCCATGTTTTTCCTCGACTCTGGTCTAATCTGTCTGAAAATATTCGCAATGGTATTGTTTTACAGCCCTTTTCATCTTTTCTTGCTACTCTTAGGAACTATATTCTCTCCTCTTAATCTTTCCAACTATTCACTGTGACCTTTTTCAATTATGCAATATTTTTTTCAAATAATTATTTTAATATTAATTTATACTTATTTATTTATTTTATTTATATTAATTTACTTCATAGTTTAAATTCACAGCTCGATGCGGAGTGACAGGTCTCTGGCCACAGCAATTGTTTTTGCTTTTGTCTCTCCCTTGCCCATCTTGTATGTGTTGTAAATTGAATGGCATGAATAAATAATAATAATAATAATAATAACAACAAGGATAATGGGCGGGTTTCTTACTTCCTTGACGTTTTTCATGGGCGCCGCCATTTTGGAAACCACGTGACCAGAGCCCTCGTTGTCATTGGCTAGTGGTCCTTTATGGGCTCAGGATGTACTTCAACTTTCAAGTCGCTGCTCGCAGTGGGTTTTTATCAACGCGAGGCAAAACATGTCAAACAGGATTTGTCTCACGGCCTCACGAGGTAGAAATCTTATGTGCCGAGCTAAAAGGCCTCGAAAATAATTATTGTAAAATCTCTTCTGACTTTCGCCCCCATCCCGGCAATTGACTATTATTTTGGGAAGGTCACCATCTGAGGACTGGGTAGTTCACAGATGGTAAGAGCGCTGGTACGGAATACCAGAGATATCGGGTTCAAGTCCTGGTCCAGTCAAAGGTTTTTTTTTCTTCAAAACACAACAATTAGGACAACTTCTTCGGATGTTTTTTTTCCCTCAGATTTGTTCCTCTGTTGTTTTTTATTGCTGGTCTCACTTCTACATTTACATATAACACAATGGAAACAGAAAGTTTGCTACAAAGTCTTTTGGAAAACTACGGTATTCTCCTAGGAAAGCTACAGACGTTGACCGTGGTTTCGCCGTTCCGGTGATCTTCTTCATTCCTCCTCTTAGTGTCTATCCAGATTTCTCCCCCTTCTTATGTACAATTGGTTCAAAGAAGTCAACATAATCTTCCCGGGGGGTTTTATGGGGCGGGAGAGAACTCATTTCCTTGGTTGGTATAGGTTTTTTTTTTAACGGAACGCAACTGAAGCAACGTTGAAGCCTCCTCTAGACCGATCGAAATTACTCCTGCAAAATGCTTTTCAAACAAGGGGAAGGATAAACACAAAATAAACCATCCTACCACAATCATTAAATACAAGTTTTGAATTGTACAATAACAGTTGAAGTCAAATACAGGTGCCATTTTGTTTTGTTTTTACATTGTGTACATCTGACAAAATATGATTTTTTTTATCTACACAGCAAAGGCAAGAACACAATTCGTAACCACCTAAATATAATTATACTTTTTTGTTTTGATACCAGAAATGCCACAAAAATACAGAAAAGTGTGTCTCTAGTGACAATGAAGAATTATATATCCTATATATTTTGTGTCCTTTCATAAAAAGAGTTAAATAAATATGAACGACAACATTACACATTCAATTTCACACGTTGAGGAGTGTCAAATGCTACGATTCAAGTTTGGAAATGTTTGTCTCAGCAGTGCGTTTCATTCAAAACTGAGACGAACTTTTGGCGGTTAGCCTTCGACAAAAAGTTTCAACAGCTGTCACATCTATTTGCTTTGTTCGTGAAAAATTGGTGAAATATTGTCTATCCGAAAAAGTCGTGCGATGCAAAAATGAGCGATGCTGACTTTGGAATGGGGAAAAAACTTTACAGAACAGGGTGACGTTACTCTTAGTGTCTGCTTGTTACAATTTGGTGATCCGTAAAATGAAAAAAAAAAGGACGAATTTGATGAAATCGACCACTGGTTTGTTTTGTAGGCTGATCCTCTCATTTACTCTCCACGGGACTATAAATGGAGCTACTCACACAAACAGCAAAGAAAGAAAGAATAATTTGGTGTAAGAGATTCACAAAGCAGTATACCAACTACCAACTGATCATTACGAAACTTGTCAGGACCGACAAACGGCCAACTCACGAAGAAGCACACTCTTTCTTACATGAACATCAATCAATCAGGAGCCAATTCAACCAGCACGAAAAAAAAAACGTCGAAGAGAAACGGCGAAAAAATATGCATTCTACCGAACTGGGCACAAACGGATACATTTTGAATAGGGCAAGAAGACAGGAGACTTTCTCCCCAGAATGACCAACACAATATAGCCCAACCAAAACACCGAGCAAGCGATAAACATATTCTTCTTTTTAAAACTATAGAATGTGCTCACTGATCAAGATTAATAGCCACCTCAGACGACCCTGGAGTTTTCGACCATAATCCGGTTAGGAATAATGGTTGAAAACTGGTGTCTGCTTCAGCGCCACACATCTCACGATAACCTCGCTGTCCAAAATAAACCACCCCTCACAAAAAAACAACAACAACACAACCTCAAGCCAAACCACTCCATAAATTTCTGTGGCTAACTCTTCCTCAAGGCACAAAAATATACCAAGCACCAAACATTTGTGAGATTTTTTCTGTTTTAAATTTGAGCCCGGCTGGACCAGATTCCCGCACACGAAGGATTCACATAAACGCAGTAGAGATTCTGTTCAAAGATTTACAGTCAATGTACAACGGCCTTCAACACTGCCCCAAACAAAGACACAACTGAAACAACCAACCGTCTGCCAATTAATTCTGCCCCCCAAAAAAATAGCTTCATACCATTGACTGCAACTGCTAAGTAAACATTTCCTATGAATTCCTTGACCAGTGGCAAGGAGACGCTTAACACTGGATAGTTCCCCTGTAAAGCTGTAACCACTGTGCTTTCGAAAGTTTCAAGTATGACGTGATGCAGACCTCAAAGCCTGGTCCAAAGACCAAAGCCCGAGCCAAAGCCCGAGCCAAAGCCCGAGCCAAAGCCTGAGCCAAAACCCGAGCCAAAGCCCGAGCCAAAGCCCGAGCTTAAGCCCGAGCCAAAGCCCGAGCCAAAGCCTGAACCAAAGCCTGAGCCAAAGCCCGAGCCAAAGCCCGAACCAAAGCCCGAACCAAAGCCAGAGCCAAAGCCTGAACCAAAGCCCGAACCAAAGCCCGAACCAAAGCCCGAGCCAAAGCCTGAGCAAAAGCCTGAGCCAAAGCCCGAGCCAAAGCCTCGGGAACATAATTGTCAATGGAAGCGGCGGAACCCTAAGCTGCATGCTTCCATTCTGATGTACCGGTAATAGAAACTGTGACGTAATGCCCCCTATCACATTGACCACTTCGTGCAGGGACCTCTGAATTCAGAGTGCTGGTAGTGTTGCTAGTGGCCAGGCCCTCTGAATCCAGGCAACACTATTGCCCAAGTTTGAAGCAAGAACTCTTCCGCCTACCCCAAAACAAAAGTCACGTAGACGTCCGATAGTGCCAGGTTTGACTCAAGTACAAATTATGGTGTACACCTGGGCCGTGGATAGAAACTCACATTATTTGGAACCAGAAGCTGGTGGTACTAGCAAGTAGTAGCAGACACAGTACTCTTTTTTTTGGTGTGGGGAATTAAAAAAAATACAAGTTATCACATATTATAACGATAAAAAAAAATCATGTTTCATATTTTTTGTTGTAATATATTTGCAACGTATATGGTAACATTTCTTTGTGAATTTTATGATAGAGACAGGTGCTTGGTTTTACAGCTGGCCTACCGACCAATAGGAATACCACAAAAGAAAGGATGCACCTAGAGTCAAGATACTATGCTCCTGTTGAAGAGTGCTCATGGTAAGGGTTGGGTTAACCTAGGGAATGGGTTTGGGGTGAGTTTGGGATTAGGTTTGGGGTGAGGGTGGGGGTATGGGTTAGGGGCGAGGGTGGGGGTGTGGGGGTGTGGGGGTGTGGGGATGTGAGAGGTTGTGGTGAGGTGAGTTTCTGGACTGACAATGGCCCACAATAGATTTTCAGAACACACCATTAAATAGGTTACCGTACATAGGAACACCAACCAAATAAGCATCTGGAGAGCTTGACTGGGCACATCCAAAAATAGAGGAAAGATTCAGTTTCTAGTAAATCAACTCTACTTTATATGTATTTTAGAAAAAGAGGTTTCCACACAGCACCATCTACAAACCTTGAACCATTATTCGTACCGTTTCCTTTGCTACAACAAGACACTTTTTTTCTCTTAAGATAAAAACATTATATATTTTTCATGATCTCTACAACATTTTGGAGGTAGTTTAGATAATGATCTATCGGACTGATTCACAACGCAGTTCAAAATTCACATCACACGAAAAAAGTCACAGAAAAAAATCCCTTCCTAACGTTTGAGATCAAAGACAAAAAAAAGAAAAAGTATCCGACCCAACCCAGAATACTCTGATGTTAATCTTTAAACATCAATTTAATTACGTATAAAAGTCTGTAAAAGCTGTAACTGGTGAAATCCAAGCTTCCACCGATTTTCCCCCTTAAAAAAAATCAACAAAAAAAATTACTTGCCTGACATAATGGTAGATTCCATTTCATTAGAACATTGAGGGCAATTCCATTCTTTCAGGGGTGGTGCGCAGAGGCTGGAATCATATTTGGCTTAAAATGTACTGTTTATGTGCCTCTGCACAACCACCCCTCAGAAAGTGGTTCCTCCCTGTTTTAATCAAGAATGTGGAATATTCCATTAGCAGCTCAGGGGCAATACAACAATAAATAAATATATATAATTTTTTTTTGTAATTTTTAAGTTTCTTTGTCAAAATCATTTATCCTTCACCACAGAACTACAAATGCAAAAAAGCAATGGAATTCTGAAAGTAAGAAATTAGTCAAATGTTACTTATTTCTTGCATTGTCGTTTTATGTAACAATTCTGTGCCCAGCCCTTCAAAGTTGTCAATGTCAGCTTTAGTTTTAGTTTTAAGATTGTGAAAAAGTTTCGCAATGGTAATAATTCAGGATAGTGATAATAGTAATAATATACAAAGACCGTAATCTGTGAGCGCCACTTGGCTTGTCTGTATATACAAATAATTTGTTTGTAAAATATACATAAATACAGAAAAATACTCACTATTTTCTGTCAAACAGAAAGCACAAAGTGTGTACTGAATCAAAACTAACAATGGACTCTACCATCATATAGGAACAGATATATAAGCTCCTTTTTTGCACATCAATGAGTTGATGAATGAAAACAACTGTCAAACTAAAGTCGCAAATGAAATGTACACAATCTCTGAAATACACGTTGTCGTGAAGTGAGCACTTCCTGTCGCAGCGTCCGTGGTAGACTGTCTGGGGTTTCAGTAAAGTGACGTCACTTTTGTCTTCAAAGCGATGGAAAAGTGGTGCTTGAATGACTGCTTATTGGTCAAGCTCAATGTCACTGAGAGAGTGTGGATATTTCAGTGGTGTTCAACATACCCCTCGTGGTTTGGATTGTATTGAGTCAGAATTCTGGTCTGGGGCTGGTGCTGTTATCATGAGACCCTTGTGGTTTGGATTGTATTGAGTCAGAATTCTGGTCTGGGGCTGGTGCTGTTATCATGAGACTTCGATCATCTCACAGCTACTACTCAGTGAGCGCTGGCTACTCAACGAGCGACTGTCGTAATCGTCATCCTCCCCATCCATGCCGGCGTAGCTGCTCAGGTCCATCAGCTCCCGCCGCGGCCGCACAACGATCTCAGACACCGCCTCGCGAGCGCACGAGCTGATCTCCTCGCAGGAGGCGCTGCGGCCGGCAACCACCATGGGGGTCTTTCTGGCACAGCGGGCATCGCAGTCCGTGTAATCGGCGGTGGAGTAGCCACACTTGGCCGTGGCATAGCCACCGAGCCTGTCCGCCGCGGCCGAGGATTCAGGCCTGGTAGGCTCCTCAGCGCTGTTGCCGCACTCCTTGCGCTTCTGCCAGATGCTGTTGGTCTTGGCATCCTCGGAGGAGACGGAGGACGAGTTTGGATGCTGTGGCTGCTGCTGTTGCTGGTTGGGGACACCCTCCCCTTCCGTTATCGTGGAGAAGGTCGGACAGGATTTGACCTCGGTCAGGAGAGGGGAGCGCACCAAATGGCCCAGGCTGTCAAACAGGGTCGGGGTCTGTGCTGAGTAGTCTGGGGAGATGCCGGCGCTGCAGGGGCTGTTCAGACTGACTGAGCCTGACTCACTCTCATAGGAGGGTGATATGCCCGAGCTGTTGTCGCTGCTCTGGGAGTGGGAGCTGATCTGCCTGGAGAAGAATGGGTTCATGGGGTCCGCCGTGGAGGAAGCATTTTTGCTCTTGGCGCCACTGGGCGTCTCCAGCTGGACGTGGACTTGCTTGGCCACCATGAGCTGGGGCAGGTCCTTGGTCTTGGCTTTACCCGTCTTGCATTTGGTCCCGGAGGTTGGAAGTACGGCGTCCACTAACTTACCCACGCGTGTCCGGCCGAACTGGAAGCCGACCGAGGTCTCGCTGGGTGAGGGCACCTTCTTGGCCTTGGCCGCCTGAGGGGCGACGGGCTCCTTGCCCGGCTTGAGGTTGACCTGCAACTTGGCCGGCAGGGGCTGCTTGAGGGCCTGGGCCTGAGACTGGGAAGGCCGGGGGCTGACCGTCCGGGGTGACTTGCACCTACCCTTGGCCTTGCCCTTGCCCTCCATCTTCAGGATGCCTCGTCGCTTCACCTCGACGCACTTCCTCCCGTCCTCCTTCGGCGGGGGAAGAGTCGGCGTGGGGGCCGAAGCTCCGATGCCCGTGGAGCTAGTGGCCTGAGGTTGTTGCGCCGGGGCCTGTGTGACTTGGGCAGAGGTATCCATAGTCTCGGCATCGGCAGGGGACGCTGTTGCTGATGCCGATGCCGCACTTGCAGGATCAGGCTTCACTGGAGCTGGGCTTGGAGGTTCTGGTATGCCAGGCACTGCCTCCGTCTTGTCAATCTTGCTGCTGTTGCTGCTGCTGCCGGTGGCTGCTGCCTCCTCCTTGGCCCGTTTCTCAGCCTCCTCCTGCAAGCGGGCGCAGGCCTGCTCGAAGGGATTCTTGTGGCGGACCTCGGGCGAGTTGACGCTGAGGTGGCTGGTGCCCCAGGCCAGCTGCTCCAGGAGCCCGCAGGGGCTGCTGTTGCCTGAGCGGGACTTCTTGGACTCGGAGAGTGGCGGTGAGCCTAGGAAGATGGGCCCCATCTTGGAGACCTTGACATCCAGCCCGCTGGGCCGGGGGATGGCTCGAGCCCGGAACTTGGGGCTGGGCAGGGCGGCAACGGCGGTGGCAGGCTGGGTGCGCTCCCCGTCCTTCTGCTGGCTGATGGAGCGCTTGTAAGTCCGTGGCTCGGCACTTGAAGGAGTGACGGGCTCGGCGGGGGTCGGCCGGCTCTCAGCATCCGTCAGCAGGATGGGCTCGGGAAAGGGAGCCTCTGGCTTGGTGATGCGGAGCCTGGGGTTGTTGGGGAGGCCCAGCTGGGGCGGGACGTCCGGCGTGGGTGCGGGCGTGGCCGGCGGCTGCAGCTTGGGGCAGGCTGCGGGATTCGAGTTGCTGGGCTCCGAGGTAGTTGGCTGGCTGCTTGTCGGGGCGGCCGGGCTGGGCGCCACGCCGCAAGGGGAGGCGGTCGGTGGATTGTCTTTGTTCAGGCTCTTCTCAAACTCCAGGAGTTGACCAAGGAAGTTGAAGTTGGGCGAGATCGACTGGCGCTTGTCCTTCACGTATCTGGCAAGTAAACATAATTCACGAGATAAGAATTGTGTAAAGGTTTGCGTGGTGGAATCACAATGTGGGAAAAGATTTGCAGGGCCACTACTGAACAAGGCATATATTATACATCATATACATGTATATTACACCATCATTGCTAGCAGGACAGCCAGGGAAAATACTGTCTGAAATGTTGAGTTACTGGCTCTTTTCAAAGACACTCTCCTTCTCAAATTTGATGACTTTAATGGTGTCACCACAAACCTTCCACTCTAACTTTTCACAATCATTCAATTTTTGATTGCTGAAGTGGAACAAAAGTACACAAAAATTTGGCAGAACATGTATCAAAATGATTTGGTTGTTGTCATATTTCCTGCTGTTTTTCAAATTTGCTTGATCATTTGGCCAGAACAAATGGAAACTAATCCTTGTGGTGTTACAATTGTCAATGTGCAGAGAAGTAATTAAGTCATTCCTACATTTACCACTTCACAGGGGTAAAACAATAGATGTATATAAAAATAAAAAAATCACAGAACATCGATACAAGTTAAAAACAATAAGAATTGTCAGATTGCCAAAATGTGAACCAAATCACAATCAAGTGGCACTCAGAGGAAAGGACATTCACATGGATTGGAAAAGATGGTAATAGCGCCCTCTGTTGTTGGCCAGGGAGACAAAAAGTTGTATTCACAAGAGGGCTCTTTCCTGTGTCAGCCACTCACTTGCTCACATTGTAAAAAAAAGCCTGTATTGGATATCACTGAGATTGGAAGCCCAAGCTTTGAAGCAGGCCCCCCGGCTCTCAACGGCCACTTCTGCCACCATATGTTGGCCAAATATGCGATCCAATGCATGGATGAGTGTGCGTGGGGCACTTACCTGTAGGCATCGTCTACACCGAGGTTCATGTGCTTCATGATGTAGGCAATAGCAACGGTTGGTGAACGGGAAATGCCAGCCAAGCAGTGCACGATGACACAGCCGTTGGCAGACCGAACTTTCTCTGTTCAAAGAAAAAAGAACAAGAAAAAAAAGCAAGATTAGAATCAATCAAATCTTCAATTCTGGCTCATAACAATTCACATACATCACAGTATTTGAGGTTGGCATCCTTTTCAGAAACCACTCCTTTTCTTCACATAAGGTACATGTTAGAACTTTAAAAAGTCCACACTTTTCAGAGCCACATGGTACAGCCACAAACTTTCCACAGTGTGTGAGGAATGCCACAGTGTGCTGTGTCTGTGAGATTTGGCAGCAACAAGAATTAGAAACAGCCCACACATTCTCAAACAAGAGAACCAAAAGCAGAGCAAATTGTCCAAAACCCGGCCACTCACCGATGAAGTCCATGGCGTCCTCAAACCAGGGCAGGAGCTTCTCGCCGTAGTTGTCTCGGACGGGGATGCGGTGGAAGTGGCCGGGGGCGATGTGTGTGGGCGAGGGGCAGGTCTTGCTGACGTTCAGCACATAGTTGATGCCATTGGCCCGCATAGTGGCCTCGTCCAGCACATCCTGCTGTGAGCCAATGTAGAGGTAGTTGAGGACCCGAGTGGGGCCGACTTTGGTCACTGGGAGGCAGGGCTGTGACAGACTGGGTCCAAGCATGGTGCATGGCGGCTGGCCCTGTGTCTCACACAGGTATGGAAAGGCTGTCTTGAACGCTGTGAACCCGCCTGTGTCGGCCAAGCAAAAGACAAAGACAGAAAAAGATGGTACGTTAGTTTCTGCAAGAGATCTCGGCTTTATAACAAAATCTGACTGGACCGGGATTTGAACCCAAGACTTTGCGGTATCCCTGAAGATATACATGTACATGTACATGTACACCAGTATATGTTTAAATGCCTCTGACTGGCATCCCCAACCCCGGCAAAGACAAGATTGTTGAAAATACAGAAAATGTGGATTATTGGAAGCATATTTATTTGAGCCACATGGCCACTGCCAGTGCCAATTCTTCGTTCAGTATTCTGCTTCTAGTCTTCGTTCAGTATTCTGCTTCTAGTCTTTGTTCAGTATTCTGCTTCTAGTCTTCGTTCAGTATTCTGCTTCTAGTCTTTGTTCAGTATTCTGCTTCTAGTCTTTGTTCAGTATTCTGCTTCTAGTCTTTGTTCAGTATTTAGTATTCTGCTTCTTCTATTGTTATTTCCAGCCGTCAAATGCACAAAGGAATACAGTAAATACTAAATACCGATAATTTGAAGCAAATTTATTTAGCATCTGCAAATAATTCTTCATTGAATTTTCTCCTGCTCTTCTGCTTCAACTTCCTCTTCATATATCAATGGCAAGGGCACACAGTAATACAGTAATCATGGATCATATGAAACCTATTGATTGGATGCACAGGGCCACTACCTATTCCTCACGGGAACCTTCTCCTGCTAACCATTCTAATTCCTGGTCTTATGAAGGGAGCATAAGATCCATACATTTTCCAAGGGATTGTTATTATTATCCAATTCAGCGTCAGTATTACTCGTGGTGGAGCCAAGTGAATTCCCACAATATCAATAGCCAAGCGCAGTGTTTCCTCTTCAGAATGCCATCATTTGTACAAAAGTATATTTTTATTAAAGGTACAGTACTGTACATTGTATGTATGGACAAAATGAGTTATAGTAGGCTACTGTACATGTGAACATGACTGTTGTGTACAGTGTACATGTTAATGGCATGAGCAGCATCATCACTCAGGATTGGTGTCCACAGATTGATCAGACAAAAAGCGATTTATTGATGCGTAGCCATGGAACGGAAGAGCGGGATTGATCCATTTCAATTCCGAGCGTGTTAAAGCGGCTACATTTTGTTTACAATCTGGTCTGCGTTCGCTGTTCGTGTAATGAATGAGGGCAGGTGTTGCCAGGGCTTTTGTGCGGTGCCTCAGTGTACGAGTGCATTGTGTATGTGTACACTGTACAACATGCAGAGAAAATATGGTACTGTAGGGAGGTACATGTACATATGTATAACTGGCACAAAGACCAGCAAAGACGGAACAAGTTCATTGCAATGATGCATCATTCTCAATCACCTGTATACTGTATATTGTACAAACTACATACATGTATGTACAATTGAACATGTAGCACTGTAATCAGTGCCCACATGTACCAGCAAATGTTATTCTCATCCAAATGACATGTTGCGGAATTTCACAAAGAACAAAATGCTATCCCATCCCACTCACGACATTTCAACGTCCATATCAATATAGCGTGGGTTTTCCCATTGCAAAAAGTCCCCTGGTGTTTCTACTACCACATTCACGTAAGCACCTATGAAACCAAAACTGATTCCAGAATAATTGTACTCACTACAATTACAAAGACCATTTGAAGTTGAGACTCAAACAAGTGACTTTTCAATGCTGGATATTCCTACCGGGTACCTGATCAAAGGCATACAACCGAAACTACTTGTACATGTACAATGTATGTATGCACACATGGATTGACATTTTAGAAAAAACCTGATACAACATGAGACTCCATAAAGAAGTGTAACTGACATTCAATCAAATTCTACTGAATGACTGTTTGAATCAGGCTTGACAAGCACACGTACTATATGTACATATGTACGTGCTACAAAACGGATGAATTCAAAGTTGTGCAGAAATAATGTCAGTTATGTTGAATGATATGCATGTTACATGTACATGTACACTGTCCCATCTGGATAACCTGCAGCAGAGTCTGAGGACACACTGCACAGCGTGTCCACAGAACCATCTGTGTGCAGAAGGCCCAGTGTGAGCAGCAGGCATGAAAATGCATGGCCTCAAGCCAGTGGAGCCGGCTATATAAAGCCATTTGCCCGCACATATTGGCCCCGGTGCCGGCGATGACTCATCGGTTGATATTTGCGACATCGTTCAGGCAGATGGCCTCTCACACACACACACCCCCACACACAACACAGAGTGCATGTACACGCACAGTACATGCGTAGGAGGGCTTGCTTGGCTGTGCACAGTCCGAGATCCCTACTCCATATTCATTCATTTCCCCTAACCCCCCCCTCCCCGGTTCCCCGCTAAAAATAGATATCACCGACCAGGAGGTTGCGTATATATTGCTGCGCGTTAGTATAGTGATGCAGTGCATCGTTGAGCAACGGGGAGATGTGCGACAGAAGGGGGGCGGGTGCAGGGGGCAGCTTCGCGCAGAATACCGGGGTCACAGTGATTGGCTGATGAGCAGAAGGCTCTAAACATTTCTGACAGTGACAATCGGAGGAAAAAGCTTGAACATTCTGGAGGCGCCATTTGTCAAACGTGCTGCGCTTGGTTTGACTAAGTTTGTGTTTGTCCGTGTATACATTTACATTCTATTTTCTTAAAGGGATGTGCATTCCAGATTCCTTAGAGAATCTTCAGCGGTCGCAGAATTCTCCTGAATGATAGGACAAAGTGATGTAGTTTACTTGGGTAAAATTCCACAATTTTTGACATTTTTTTTCTTAGTTCAGACACAAATATACGCATTAAGTCTGTTTTGACTTTTGAGCAAATTTTGTTTTCTGTTTGCTTTTGAATGTCAGTTTGTTTGTTTCTGGCTGTTTATTTATTTGTTTATTTTATAACATTGTTTCCTTTCCCCGCGCCATTGATTTCTCTTGGTTGTCAGTCTGACTGCTTGTTTGTTTACAGTGCGCTTGGTTATTGACATGCTTGCTTGCTATAATTGTTTTGAACTCAAATCTTCTTGGTTACCAGATGGAGAATTAGCTGGACAGATGGAGAGCAAGGCAGCATGACCTTAAGAGATTGACCATCGCTATAATAGTAAACCTATGTCAACATCTCATGCTGAGCTCTGCAATACTATTTAATCTAAATGTTACCTCCTAACTCTCTCTGTCAGTCCCTGTCTCTCTCTCTCTTTCTACCTCTCTACGTCTTTCTCTACCTCCCTGTCACTCTCTGTCACCCTTCCTCTCTGTCTCTGTGACTCTCTCTGGTCTCCCCCTGTCCCTGTGTCTTTTTCTCGGTCTCTGCTATCCTTCCCTGCCTCTCTCTCTGACCCTCCTTGTCTGCCTTCCTGTCTCTCTCATCTCTCAGCCACTTCTGGACTAATCAAGAGATGGAGGAATGACGTCAGCCTTCGTATAGATTGGATCACAGGGTTAAGTACATATCTCGCTCTGTGGTGTCAGCTGAACTGTATGGCAGGTTCATTGTTGATGGAGGGGGAAGGCAGGCTGTTTGCATTACAGCATTGCATAAAATACTGACACAGCAGATTGTCTTTGAGTGGTTTGAATTATCCCATGCCTGAGCAATCAGACCATTGTGTTCTTGATTTCTCTCTTAAAAGGACTTTCAGGACTCTCTGGTAGACCCAGGGTTTACTTCCTTGTTGGTCTTACATGTACATGTATGTGATCACATAGATGTACATGTACATGTAGATGGCTTAGCGTTCATTAATTGTGATTACCTGGTACCACAAACTTACACTGTACATGACTTGACAGATATCTTTTGCTTTGTATGGATTTTTTGTTAGCATGGATTGTTTAGTTTGATACCCATATCTATGGGAACGAGCAAGGTCCTGCTAAGGGGAAGGGCCTGCCATTTGGTGTTTTTCAATTTTAGAGATTTGAGTAAATAGTAGGCATTTTGCACCCCCCCCCCAGACTTTGTATCGCTTTCCAAGAAGACACTCACTACTCTTACTGTTTGACTTTCAGAAAGTTACAAGGAATCCATGGACCTTTCTCAAAGACGGATGTTTGCAGGACCTTTCTCAAAGGCAAAGAGTTTTCCCCCAAAGAAGAGAGAGAGGAGACTGACCTGACAGCATTGAGACTGTCTTGAAGGCTTCGGCTAGCTTGCTGAGCAGGACAACGATGAAGCTGTCAGGGCAGAGGCGGCTCAGGTCCTGCGTGCTCTGGTCATAGACTATGACATCACAGGCTGAGGAGGGCTTGTCACTGTGGCAGGAGTTGGAAAGGAGCTCTTGGATGGACAGCTGCATTGGCACCGATGAAAAAGAAAACAAGGCAAAGCCGTGAACGGTCAGTTGTATGGAAGATTTAGTTTGACTGCACTACCAAAATTACCATCAACACTACTGCTGATGTGCAGTACACAGTATACAACGACACATCTTGGTTAAGGCATCTGAAGGAGAAGTTAGTCATAAAAATCTGTGATTCAATCAGTGTTTCTCCAAGGAAACCCAGGCTTGTTATATTATTGGAGGGGTAGGGGGCTTTCTGTTGCCAATATTAAAAACTAGAAGGTTAAAGGAAGTGGGGATTTGGTGGACATGATCTGGTGTGATCCATTACCGTACGAACGACAAGGGGATATAATGCTGAACGTTCATCTGCAGTACATGTACATGAACAGCAGCTTACATGTATAACAGACTTTACACAGATCCACAATTCCACATGTACATGTAGGCCATACAGATGTACATGTACAGTACAATGTAAATGTTGTACTGCTCACACTGAACTCAAGCAAGACCCAAGTTTCTGATGTGCTACATGTACCTGTAATTATAATGCAGAATTGTAGGTGATGGACTACATCAGATAATCCCACCCAACCAAAATATTGATGACAACTGATGGCCTTTGTACCATGGCTGATGACTGTACATGTAAATCCCCTCCCTCTCTGACGTAATCAGAAACTGATAGTATAAGACCCTTTAAACCCATGTGGGGGGTTGACCACCACAGCCACGCATGTACTGTACACGTAAGCAGAGAATGTAAATGTAATCAGTGGGGCAGGGCACCGGTGGGAAAAGCCCTGGCCTAGTCACAGAGTGCATGACGTCAACCTGCCTTTAACTGGAAACCGGTCTGGCGCATAGGCAATGACACCACTGGCCAGCCAGTGAGGCAACCAGCCAGCCAGCCAGCGAGGCCTTGTGGTATGATTGGCTGGGCCAACGTGGAGACAGCAATGCTGGCACAATCTGACATCATCACTTCACTTTACTCCTCTAGTGTAGTGTGGGGGATTTCATCATTCTCTTCCAACCAAAACAAAACCATAAAGGAGGTGGGCTGTCTCCAGCAATGATTGAATGCCCAAATCTCACATTTCTTGCCAAGCCGAAGACAAGTTGGAACAAGCCCACATGTAGGATATCCTCAGTCCTTACATGTACAGTACATTGTACATGTAGAGCGTGTACCGGTACTTCTTTTCTGCTTATCACTTGGGATGGCTGTGGATGAGTGACCAGGGTGGGGGCTCAGGTGTGCTGTAGTCAGGTGACGATTTAAGTTTAGTCACAAAAAGACAATGCAAAGTACCCCATCACACCATCGCAAAATGGGTGAGTCAGTGTGTCTGTACAAAGGGCATTTCAGATATTCATTATGCTACTGTACATGTACATGTACACAATGTACTACATGTATGATACAATGTACAATGTACATGTACAGTACATGCTTAGTACATACAGTTCATGTACATGTACACATGTACATGTATATGTACAGTACATGAACTGTGTGTACCAAGCATGTGCTGTACATACTGTAGACCAGATGTCTCTGTATCAAGAAATGAAGCATGCACATGTACAATTGTGTACATGTACTTTACATCTACAGTACAGTTTAGTACATGTACATGTACATACATGTACAATGTATGTAGTATGTACACATACAATACTGCACATGAAACTGTGTAATGTACAGTTGTACATGTACATGTACATATGTACATGTGTAATGTACGCGTGTACAAATGTAAATGGGTAGCAGGTACAATGTACATGTACAATGTACCTCTCTGAATTGCATCAAAAAATCATACATCATGATACATGCACTGTACCTTACTAAAAGGTCTGTTAACAATAATGACAGATTTTAACCAAGACATTTACCGGTACATGTACATTACCGGTACATGTACATGTACATTACCGGTATACATGTATGTACATGCACAGTTGCACACGTGTAAATTATACTTACACTTACAGGCAAGGTGACTACAGTGTAGTCCACTGAGTATGGTGTCTGTGATAGGCACAATGGTTTGAAGATTGCATCTTGTAAAAATGAAGTGTGGTCTTTGGCCGAGGGCATCAAGTGTACACATACCGGGTACCATACACATACATACATATGTACAAATGAATGTTGAGACATCAGATGTGCTTGCCTTGGTCAGAGCTCTTACTATGCTCAGCTGCATCATGTACATGTACTGCTCTGATAAGGAGATGAAATGACAGATTTCAATGCCACTGTTTCCCTGAGTGACCCACCAACCAGCATTGCACAACCCATATGCTATCCATGTCTATGTCACTGACAGCATCTGGGCTGCTGTTTGATACCATGGCGACTGCTACCATGGAGATGTCACTTGGAGCGGAATGATTGAGCACACTGGGCTCACTCATTCACTGCTGACACAAATTTTCCAGCAGGTGAGATGTTTAGAAGGGGAAAAAAGGGATAACAGAAGATGAAATGAACTTATTTTTGGATCAATGTTGTATGTGGGTACAAGTTTTGCATCATCTAAATGACATTTGTATTGAAAGGAGAGAAGGGAGATATCATGATTGTGTGTACAAGATGTACACACAATGTGCATGTACATGTACAGTTGAGCAAATTTTAGATCCGATTTCCAATGTGCTAAAAAAATTGAAACTTGAAGCAAGCCATCAATCTGTGCTTCACACATTCACTGAATGGATTCCAGTCCTAAATAGCACTTCTACACACAAATTCAGTGGCATTTACTCTTCTGATGGATGGCCATCTTGAGTTCATGGAGCACAGTGGGAAGGGAGTCATTACTAATACCGGTACTCACCCTACAAGGCTCCAAAAACTCATCCCGGAAAAATGTTCCCCAAATGGGCAAATACCACACTAGATCAGTCACTGCTATTTTGAGTAAACACATATACATACATCATGTCCAATGTACATGTAAGTATCAAGGAAAAACCACAGATATTCTTGGGAATGCGTACCACTACCTAATACTAATATAAAAAGTAATAGATGTGATCTCGGGGGAAAATCAGACGGGCTATACTGTGTCTTTGTTGACACCAATCACAAATTGCCTTCGGCTAAAGAAATGCCTTTCTGATTTAACATCACTGGATGGCAGCAGGGTACAGTATATCAACGGCTTAGTGGAGCTGCAGTTCACTCACGGCCAACTGTCCAAAACCTGAGCTGCGCAGGATACTGAGGTTTTGGGTCAGGCTTGTGATTAAACACCTTGATACAGGATGAGGCAGTAAATTTGATGCGACTGACATCAATAGCCCTAACAAAACAGGACAGGATAGGACACAAACAAGGTCCCGGTATTTTGCAAATTCGGGCAAAATAGGGGTGTGACTAGTCACTACTTACAGTCCAACTGTTCTTTTGATTTGCGTTAACAGCTGTACTCTTCTTATTTCTCACTCTCCCGATGTTTGATCAATCTTTCAGAAGACTCGGCTCCAAAGAGGTTGACTTAACCCCAGAACTGAGTAGTAAGTCTTCATTCAGTCCTGTTCCAATGCACCAGCTTTCCTGGACTGGTCTGATGGCCAGCAGTTACTGCTGTCTAATTTAAGGATGTCAAAGCCAATGCACACTGTGGTCTAGGACTGGAGTCACTGGACACACCTACACATGTAGGCCTACAATGTACATGTCATGTAGGCCTACATGTACATGTCATGTACACATGTACGTAGCTCCCTCACAGACAGACAGCATTAATTACAAAGTGTTTCATTTCCACTTTCACTCAAAACTCCAGACAAACAAAAACATGACAACTACAGTGTGTAACTTTCACTGGGACAGACACTGACAATGCAATCATACAACCATCTTTGGTAAGATCTAAAATTAGCATGCATGTAGTCTACATTCTTAGGTACATGTACTTGCCAACAATGAATGCTAATTTTGGTCTGTCGCCTTGCATGAGCAGATTTACACTGAAACAATTTTTTTTTAGAAACTGAGAGTGCCAACTTGGCTTATTCTACATGAAGTCACTCCACTCATGCCACTTTTCAACCACAAGTTATAACTCATCAACCCTGTTGAATGAATCATGGTCTGGGATTTGGGAGAGCAATCCGCCAGTTTCTTCCAACCAATTAAATTTCAAGCACAGGCTTCCATCAGGGCTAATAAGGGGGGGTATTTCTCTTCTGACACTCAAACCCATGTTTGGGCTGTGCCAGACATGAAAGAGGGTTTGAATACTGTACTTTGAAACGTGCAAAGCCTTTGATCGGAAACAACCCGACCCTTAGTTGAGGAACTGGTTCCTGGAGCAGTCCGACACTAAGTAATAAAACAGTCAGGGGCTGGTAGTGGTTGCTCTTGTCTTGAGCATCGGGGCCTCTCTGGTCTCTCTCCTGTGAGTGATCACAAGTTGATGTCAGGGTGGTGGTGGTGTGGGGTGGGGAGAGGAACAGGATGTTTGGGGTTTCCAATATCACAGACTCCCTTAGTGGGCATCATCATCAGCTGTGGTTAGCCTCCCAACTTTGCCAACAACAGAGCTGCAGCCTATGTGCCCTCCCTGTGCAGTTTTTATTGCCGCACCGATTTAAGAAAACCCAACCACTAACCCTGCACTCTCAAAGAAATTAATAATAGCCAGATTCCTTGAGGCCTACCATTAAAGACAACAACATGTACCTACCAAGCACATAGACAGCAGGGGCTGGTAACCCCCCCCCCCCCAAAAAAAAAAAAAAAAAAAAAAAAATGGAATCCCCAAAGGTTAGTCAGCCACTCTGGCAGCAGATTTTAAAAACATTTCCAGCCGTGTCCAGATGTGGTTTTCTTGGTTTTCTCAGCTGGGGTAATGCTAACATAACAACAGAGACGCTGACCGAAAGGGCTCCTGTAGGCTGTATACGTGTGTGAGAGCATGGTGAGAGAGAGTGAGTGTGCCTTCCCAATGGTGGGGGATAGCTGGCTGCGGTGGTAGTGGATACCAAGGGCATTGTTCATTCATTGTGTGTAGCAGGAATGACAGTCAGCCCCCCCCCCCCCACACCACCAACAGCTGGGAAACGAGGGAAGTCCCACTATCCGGAGGGAATGAGCAATTTGCAGAGGAAACCAAATGTATGTTTGTTTCCGCTGCCTACACACTACAGTTTTTTCTTTCTCTTCTCTCTAATCTCTCTCTCTTTCCCAACCACCGAGAGATTTTACCCAACAATAGAGAGAGAGAGAAACTAAGAAAATCTTTTGCCAGACATTATGTCTCTCTTCCTTCTCCAACATTCAGAATTTTTTTGGACTCGAGACTCAACCTTTGTGACTCAGAACTCATGTAACTCTTGAATTTGTGCTATATTTTGTACGAGTCCTACATATACACACTGTACACATGTAGGTCTTGTGTTACTTTTGGGACAAATATTACTGCAGATGAAGAACAGACTTCGGTGTCCGGACACAAACATCGGGTCGCTGAGGTTTATTGTAAACCCAAACTAGAAATTAGGCCTTATACTCGTACTCCATTTGGATGACTAGGGACTCATGAAATGTGACTCAGCCTCTATACAATGTATGTACCGTATATTCAATTACACTATTCACTAATTCAGTGACTTGGAAAAAATGTCTGGAAAAAATGCCACATAATATAAAAAATCCTCAGAAGGAGTAGAATGGTTGGGGTTGGGGTCTGAGATTGAATACCGCAGCCTCTTAAAGGGTTTTACAATGTATATCAATGATGCTTGAATTGGTTTCACAAACTCACTGAGTTCCTTCCTCCTTCCCTTCCCCTCCCCTCACCACAAATGTACTCGTGGGACATCAGAGGCAGCCCAACACTGAAAATGACCATTGGGATCATCCATCAATCTCCCCCCTCCCAGAGAAATGAACAACCCCCACCTCTACCCATAAATGGTCAGGGCTCCCATCAGATAAAGCCTATTGTTCCCTGCCCGCCCCTGGTGAGTCATGGTACTAGACATCATGCCTTGACCTATTGCATATCCCACAGGGTAATAAGGGGGGATCCAGAATCCGGGAAATATGCCAAAAAGGATTACACACTCCCTGGATAGACTCTTAAAGGAACCTCCCACTAGGCTGTGGCCTTGTTGTTCTCATTTTGAGAAAGCAGTAAAGGGCAAAATCAAGTATACACTACAGTGTAGGTACTGTACATGTACACAACTGTACATACATGCACATTGTGTACATGCACATGGACAGGTACTGATTTTGTTTTCACAGCCTTCACTGGAATTTAGTGGAAACAGAAGTTGTAATCCACATCTGGTCCACATTGTAGTGCAATGCGCAGTTGACAGGACCATGAAAAAGAATTCATGGTATTGTTCGTGTTCTGTCAGTGTCACTTCATCTCTTTAGCTGTGGAAGCACCGGTACAGTACTAATACATGTAGTACATGTAATACTAGCGATTTTGTCTTCTCGCTCTTGTGTTATGAACTTGGGTTGCATTTGAGAAAAATGTATACATGTACATGTACCATTCTAATCCATTGCAACAGTAATTTACACATGCACACCTGAGCCCTGTTTGTAGTGCTGCCATAAAAGGACTTGGCCAGTCTAAATGTCCTCCTTTCAGTGCTGGCCTGATGGCCTGACCACAGTGGTGATGAGTCATCCACACACTACCCAGGGAGTGTGGTAGTGAATGGGACCCCTAACTGCCACCACAGAGTGGAGTACGTGTGTCCGGGTCCCCCATGATATTAAGGGAGAAGAAAGAAGAATTGACCAATGAGAAAGCCAACAGGAAACTTGATCCACTTTCTGGCCCTCAGCAGAACCTGACCCCTTTTTCCTCTCGCCCTCAATCTGGTGAGTGGGGAGCAATGTACACGTGCACATGTGAAAGCTAGACCAAAATATTCCTGCACATTTGCAAAGGAAATTGGTTAAAAAAAAAAAAATTAAAAAAAATCTGAAAAAGTTTATATAAAAAGGATGGATTTTTCTGGTTTCATTTCCTGGGGCAACTTTGAGAGTCAGGGTACAGATTGGTCTCTTTTCTGTTTATTTCTTGATTCTAAACTTGTAAATGAAGAGGAAAGGGTTGGCGGAGGATGTCAAACGCCACTTTTCTGAGAGCCAAAGGGAAGGGGATGGGGGAAGGCAGGAGCGTGGGAACCACCGCCGTGTAGAGATAGGTCCGAGTGAATCACCGTCACGGCACAACTGGAGGAGGGAGGGGAGGGGAACACAAAAGATTTGGCGGCAGAGAGGAGCCTCCATGATGTTTATCAGTGTAACTCATCAGACCACAATGACTTAGTGTGCGGTGTACACAGACACTGCAGTGTGATTCAAGGACATCTGGTTATGATGATGATTGCTGATCATTTGTGGGGGACAGGGGAGAGGGGGAGAGGGGGAGAGGGGGAGAGGAGGAGAGGGGGACAGGGGAGGGGAGGGGGATGGGGGGAGGAAGGTTCCTGATTTCCTAAGACACCCATTTAACCACACTGGTGGGGAGCTTACGTTATGGGTAACAGCCTGCTTCTTTGTGAACAGAATGTGCAGTATAAGTGGGATGTTCAACTCCATCAAACAGCAGTGAAACCAATAGAACTAAGTACATGTAATAGCTAACAGGAGGCTCATACCGTATGTATGTATGCAATCTTTCCATTGCATGCAGTGTGTGATACCAGTACTTGAATTAGAGTTGAAATCACTATCCCATGAATATGGAGGATTACTGTTTTGGGAGACAATCTAACATTTGAACACCGGCACACAGCATTCAATGATTCATGGAACAAATACTTCAAACCAAACTTTGTGGATGTTTCAATGTACAGAAACCTGGCACTGAGAAATCCTGTGTAACAAGTCAAACCTAAACTGGTATGCAGTGGAACGTCTCTATAACAAATGCCAATATTACATGCATTGTACATGCATTATACATGTACATTTACATGTAACGAACATGCCCTTTGGCTCCAATTTGTGTGCAAAAGATATGTGGCTGCAACTGCTATAAGAAAACGAACGACCGTTATACCACGGAGGTAGGATCCTGGGATGTTCGTTATAGCGACGTTCCACTGTATAACAGTTCTTATCCGAGTAGTACAGTGCATACAATTTATATTGAATACAAACTGTACATGTACATGAAGGCCTTCATGTGTACATGTACGTACATGTATGTAACACACACTGTTGAATGAGCAAAGATACATGTACAGTATACAGTATGTACTGTACATGTAGGCCTATATATACATGTATGTATTCATTTTTACAGTGTTCTGAGCAAGCGTGTGTACCCATCAAAGTTCTATAATCAATTTCTGATGACACAATACACTGTCCAGAGCAAATGTGATTGGCATCAAACTTTTATAACCAATTTCCCATGACACAATAGTGTACTGAGCAAATGTGATTACCCATCAAACTCCTGTAATCAATTTCCCATGACACAACCAACACATGTACTTACCATGTACAATGTACCAGCAATAAAGCTGTACAGTACACATGTATATGGCCTGCTAGCACTTTGAAGAAACAAAAACATTCAGTGATACAAAATATGCAATTTGCACACTGAAATACACTGAACCACACAATCCTGCCCTCAAATCAAACAGTCAAAGTTACAATTTGGTGCCTGGCTTGGTACCAACATTCGGGACTTCTGGACAAAAACTAAACAATGAAGTGTAATGCTTCCAAGTTCCACTCACTCACACACACATACATGTACAGTACACCCTGTCCTCACCTTGTGACACTGTGAGCCAAGAGTTCAAATCTTGAACATGTCTTCGTCTTGAGAGTATATAATCCAAGGTGAGAGAGCCTGTAATAATACTGACAGCAGAACAGCACAGCTTGCACAGTTTTGGGCTGACTTACATGTAGCTCTCTCAGGCTACCGTAGTTACAGAGCCAACCAGTGGAGGTCCTGCTACGATCATGACAATGGGTACACTGCCAAGTGGGATAGCGGGTATCACTGCTGAAGGGATTCCCTCACTTTGTGTGTGGTGGTGACAGTGGTGTGTGTGTGTGTGTGCAGTGTGGGCAACACTAAGGGCTGATACTGGCTACTCAATGACACGGTCCAATGAAAACAAGTCACATGGGAAATGCCTCACTGTGCCCGCTTCCTATGACCTCATCGCGCCATGCATAATGCAGTACATGTAGGTGGCAGGGGTTGGGCCAATCAGGGGGCTTCCCTCACTGCAGGCAGGCAGGCAGGTAGGCAGGTAGGCAGGCAGGCAGGCAGGCAGTGGAGCTGTGTGTACGGTATGTGTGGCTGCACTGGGCTCCACGTTGGGCCTAATGATCCCAAGCCTCTGATCAATGATTTGTCAGACTGGGTGACCACGGCGACTGTCCCAAGCATACGTTGCCCTCAAACATGACCAGATGAATTGCCCTAAGAGTAGGGGGACTATGTACAGTAGATCTGTCATGAACAGTGTGGAACTCCCCCACAGCCATCATTTGCATACACGTGCATCTTCATTTGACAACATCCTTCCCACGGATGGAAGGAAGCATCCGGTGAACCCACCAATGGTACAATGCCTGCTATGAATTATTCATGAGACGACGGGCCAACGGCCAATCATGGCTTGGGATTCCCATTCTCCCCCCTCCCACCCCAAGCAGTGTGTACAAGGAGACCTTCCAGAACGCTCCGTTTCCCGGCAACACTCCCACAGATTCAGGGAGAAACCACAAGGGGGAGGAAGAGATGACATCAGCATAGAATATGGACAACGGGGAGGGAGAAGGGAAGAACTGTGTGTTGGGGAATCAGCACAGGGAAATTCCCTGGAAATCAAAAATAATTTGAAACAGGAAAACAACGGCACAGGTCGGAAACAGCATGAAATCTGTCGTCTCACATTACATGTACATGTACAGTATGTTTACAAATACTGTACATGTACATGTAAACACAAGATTTTAAAAAAAGACAAGATTTTTAAAGACCTGTGCAAGATAACAAAACACAAAATATTTACATGCAAATGCCTTTGGACAAGAAATGATGACTTTATTGTCTCGCTGATATTGTATAAACTCTTCATGCACATTAATAAACATGTACATGTATTGTACATGTACATTGTACAGTGTACACATGTAAATGTTGCAGCATGTGCATGACTACATGTACTAAATGATGTAGGCCTATACATTATAGTACATGTACAAGATATTCAACTTCAAGCACAATGTGTAATCTTGGGTGATGTCCAGCTTGAAGGGGTTTTTTAATGAGGAGAGGGTAAATATACAATGCAGCTTACTGAATCAAGCAGAAGTCGAACCTGCCAGAGGGCATTGAGGCAGTTTCACAAGATCATTGATTTTTTCAGGAAATCCATGGAAAGACAATGAATTCGCAGCAATAGAATGGCCTTGGGCATTTCCTTGTTGCTGCACATTGTAACGCAACGTTGTCATCCCATCATTTTCACATTCCCCTCCCCGCTCACGATCTGTTTCTTGAAAACAAAGCCTAAACCAACACTCGGGCAAACAGGGCTCACAGGAGAAGAAAACAGCACAGAGATGACAATGCCAGGAATTTCATTAGGCTCTGTGCCCAGCATCAATCACATGAGCATATACAGGCAATTAATTCCTCCTTCCCCTTCTCTCTCTTTCTCTCTCTCTCCAGGAACCCAGACAAGGAACTCCACAGAGTGACTAAGAGCGGAAAAATGTGGAGCCCCAGGATCGTAGCCCTGGCGTGGTGCGTGCAAAGAGTGAGTGAGTGTGCTCACAACAGGACTGTAGGGGGCTACGAGGACAGGTTTACTAGGATGGGCAATCAAATTGCAGCACTGGCCCACACTGGACTGCGCAAAAGGCTGTGTTTAATGCCAACATTTGTTGCAACTGTACTATAGCAAGCCTTTCATCACAATCAACTCCACATCTAATGAACAACTTATCACTGCCCTCCCGCATGCAAAGATTCCATCAACAAGGCAATTTCAACCCCTGACTCCACTGTGCACTCTCACAAGGGGATGGATTTCCCAAATTCCAGCTAACCTTGTTCCCCTTCCTTTCTGTTTTCCATTTGAGGGAAGGGGGCCTTTTTCCCAATCCTGTTTTCTAGAAGGTGTGCGTGTCGCTCTGTGTGTGTGTGTGTGTGTGTGTGTGTGTGTGGAGGTGAGTAAGCTTACAGCCATGCTGTGCTTAGGAGTTACACCCAGGATTCTGGAAGATTCATTGACGTCAGCAAGTCAGCCCTGGGCTTGGCTGCAGAGTGGTAGGGTTGAAACTTGGGCCAGCTGACACAAGTGACAGAAGGGGCTCATTGGTGTGTATTCATGTACCGTAGTGTGTACATAAGTACAGTGTACCATAGAGCACTTCCTTGCTCTATGCATGTACATGTACTCTGTACAGCTGCATTGGATGCATGTAGAACTTTTACATACATTGTACATGTACAGTAGTGTACTGTACTGTACATGTACAGCGTAGGCCCTACATGTATAGTATACTAATTATTGTATGCATGTAAATGTATCAGGAAGGTTCTTCCCCAATGCCAGTCATCCAACCATACACTGTACATGTACCTTGCTATATGATCCAACCAAGGGATCCAAGTTCAGTGTGTGTGCGTAGGCTAAAGTAAACACTAGACACACAGCCCTGGTAACTAGGTGTTTCCATTTGAGCACACTGTGGTCTATACAAGCCGACCGCTGGAATGTCATTGACACAAGTCCTCTTTGACGTCATTCTCCTTTGATTGGGAACACCACCAACACCAACCATACTCTACCCCAGCTTCCCTACCCCAATACCAATTGACTCAAAGCCACTGCTGAACTCTCCACAATGACACCCATCCCTGTTCAAGTTTAGCCGCAGCCAGCACTGTGGGCACAGTGGTTAACTGATCACAAAAGCATTGCGTGAGAGAATTTCACGTGACGTCAAATTCACCAGAGTTGTCCTTGACACCAACTGAGATAGTTCTCTTTCCGTTGCCATACACTTAACCCATATTTTGCAGGTTTTATTTTTAGTACAGGCATCCCTCCCCTGATTCTTCATCACCAATCATGCAAAACCAAAACTGCATGTATTCATCGAAAAACTATTCCCAACCCAACCAAATATGGTGTGACTGATGTGGTGATGACTTATGCGTTCACCATTTTTTCAGTGTGAAGGTTTATCAGTTTCCAACAAGCATACATGATGTACATATGAACATGTATACCAACTTAAAAAAATATCGCCTTTCCATTTGCTTCTCACACAAAATACTATATGTGGCTTATTTAAAACTAAAGAAATGAAAGTGGAATCGGATGATGCATACTGACCTTGTCATACTGAAATTTTGAAAATGACAACTACATGTACACACATGTACATGTACATGTACAGTGTGAGCTACATGTACATGTACATGTACATGTACATGTACATGTAAAGTCTACAAGACTTGTTCAATCGTGCATTGTGCACAATACATGTATACAGCATTTACCTAACCCCGCGTACACGTACACACACGTACATGTAGAGTAGGCCCTATGTGTATGTAATACAGCCCTTCAGTCACACAGCAGGCAGTCTGTATCCTGTATGACATCACAGACGGATGTGCAAGACGGATAAGAAAAAAATCAAAGCCAAAGAAAAAAGAAAGAAATTAAAAAACAACCAATCCGGAAGTGCCTACTATAAGGGTGTGTGGCCTCCCAGAAGGTCACACTGTCGCTGATTCTGATTCGCTAACGAGCCCGGCAACTAGAAGGCCAATCACATTCCACTTCCAAGCAAATGGCTCTGAAGCAAATGGTTCCTCCAATCCAATCCCTTGTCACGACCTCGACATTTAATTTGAGCATATATGTACATTCATCACTTTTGAAAATCTGACTCGTGAGGCAAGTAGAATACTCAAGGCTGAACTTAGGGAGTCGGGACTTCGACCTCTGCCCGACTTTTACCGTTTCTCTCGCTCTTTCCCAGCCTGGCTTTGCTGTGCCAAGTGTATCACGCTGACTGTACTCTAGCAGGAAGTGACAGGTTAATTACTTAAAAGGATTCAGCAGATCTCTCTCTCTTTCTCTCTAAATGCAGCACTTTTTTTTCTAAAGCCGGCGAGTGTGTTACCCTTATCAAACAAATCGTTAAAGTAGCACTTGTTCACAAAACTAAACAGTACGTATTTGCGGTCTGTTTTTCATTGTCATGAACTGTGCATCTCTGTTCTTTCAAAAAAAAGTCAAAGTATAATACGTTTACAATTTCATACACTGGGTTTATTTTCAGGGGGGGGGGGATTTAGTGCTACATTGTCCAAGGTGTGGTAGGCGTAGAATCATCTAACATATATACATATATAACATATATACATATGTACATGTACATGTGTGTATATACAGTATATAGAGTACATTTAGCTCTACCCAGCTTGGCTCAACATACATACATTGTACATGTACATGTACATGTACATATGGACAATTGTACATTACGACACATGTACACTGTACATTGTACGATACATGCACACTGTACACTGTACAACATACATACATGTACATGTACACATGTACACGTATGTATGTATGTACATGTACGTAATCAGCAGTATGAACATTGTACCTGTGGTGCCTGGTAACTTTAGGATCCCACGCACTGGACAGGTTGCCTCACCGCTCCCACTGCACACTTCCTCCTCCCTCGGCGTACCAGGAACAAAAGGGAACCTTATTGTGCTTTGCTGGGATAGGCTAGGGCCCAGCATGATGTTGTGACAATGACTAATGCTCAGAGTGAAACAACAAGAGGCAGGCTCCTGGATTGTTGTTCTTTATGGTGGACCAGTAGAGGACAATTGACTTGGTTTGTTGGCAATCAGACTGGCTAGTTTTGTATCTCTCTGGCCCATTCTCTCTTCCCCCACCCCTAGTGCCTGGCAATAAGGCTAATGTTTCACAACATCATCCTACATGTACTATGTGTGGTATGCAGTGTGCACAGATGGGGACCAGTGCATGGCGAGGAAACTTGTGCACATTGCAAGACAGTGAGAACAACCAATATTTTCCCTTTTCCAGAAGTGGCATCAAAAATATCAAGTGACAGACATTCTTTGGATAGTGATAATGGGTGCATGTGCATCATTGTTCTGTAAATGTACAATGTGCATGTACATGTACGTGTCACGTATGTATACGTACATGTACAGTATGTGTAATGTTACTAATGTACAATGTACATGTACATGTACAGTACATGAACTGTACATGACAAACATGTACTTGTACATGTACATGTACACAGTACACGCACATGTACAGTACATGTAACTGGTATACATGCACAATACATACATGTACATGTACATTGTGTATGTACAGACTGTACATGTTATTGTAAAATTGTACATGTACATGTACATGTACATGTACATGTAATTCTTGTAAATGGAAATACTGCACATGCACCGGGTACGCAATACATTAGTGTACTTGTCCATGTTACGTTGTAAGAATTGAGTGTGCACAGGGGATGGCAGTGTTAAATTGAATTAGGCAAGCTGCCTTTAATAACACACAGGGCAGAGGAGCTGGGCAATTGAATGTGCCCTCACTGGGGAATCACATCTAAGCCCCTGATTAAATCTGGGGTTATACTTTGAGGGCGTGCAGTTGGGCACAGGAGTTTTAGTTCATTCAATTGATGTGCATGTGCAGTTGTGCACTGCACTCAAATGAGGTTATTGTGTGTACTACTAGTAGTAGTACTACTACTAGTATATAATACTGTACATGTACAGGGTAACGTACGCACTGGTGTAATTTGTAAACTGTTCAGTGGTTCACGTACATGTGTACGTACTGTACATTGTACATTGTGTGTGTACAATGCAAGAACTTCATATGAATGAGAGTGCAGTGCACACATGTACCTGTACAGCCAATAGTACACTGTACACTTACAGTAAAATGTAAATGTACGCATTCATTAATGGTTCTGATGCATGCGCATGTAGTCATCTGGGGAAAAACCACAAAAATAAAAATGATTCCACGCCAAACAAAATGTTGTCATTCATGTACATGTACACGTACATGTACTGTACTGTACAGGTACGTGTACAGTACATGAATGTCAATATGTACTGTACAGTACAAATCATACTGCACCAATTGTGGATGCAGCATTTTATGTGCAATACAGTATGCATCCATAATTCTTAATGCTGAACTTGAAAAAACCTTAGGAGAAGATGCCTAGATACTGTACATGTAGTATCACAAAATTATCAAGTGTAAAGGTTTGTCTTTACCTTTGGGAAAAATCCTGTAGGATCAAAACGTCAGGCCCTCAACTTTTGAGTTAGTGTAATGGTACATGTGTATGTGTACATTAAACAACAAAAATGTCAACACTATTCCCTGGGTAAATTCCAGATCAGTCACTTTGATTAATTTAATATACAGTACGTGTGTAATGTGTATCCATATCTTACAACGAAACGACTCTATGACCTTCAGCTAGAAATCATTGCCGAATAACTGTCCGTGAAACTGTGGACAGTCATAGTCATACCTCAGGTGATGCTGAGAGGCATTTTGAAGAAACTTAGAGTATCCCACTACGAAACTTCAACGGACCAAACAAGGCAAACAGCTCCCAAAATCTCACGAAAGCCCCCCATCCCCCCAAACCCCCCCTCCCTAACCCCAGAGCCCAGACCCCCTCCCTGCAAAAGGAGTAACACACTGACTAATGCATGCATCACCTCCCGAGGGAGGGAAACAAAACTGTGAGAGAGAAAAAAGAAATTTGCCCCCACCCTTTGCTAGGCTGATACCTCCATCTCAGGAATAAAGGGGCCCCAGGACCACCTGTTACCCTCACATTTATTGCCAATGCAGCCACACTCTCAAAATACTGGGGAACAGGATACAAGGCGTGTGCTAAGGCAAGGGTAGTGGGGACTTTGCAGTCTGATCCCTTAAGCCTACACATACCCTCTGCTCTGTGCTGACAGTGGTCTACTGAGAAAAAGGGGGAAGGACTGAGGGAGAGGGAGAGGGAAAGGGAGGGGGAGGGGGAGGGGGAGGGGGAGAGGGAGAGGGTGAGGGAGAGGGAGAGGGAGGGGGAGAGGGAGAGGGAGGGGGAAAGGGAGGGGGAGGGGAGCAAGAGGGAGAGGCAGAGGGATAGGGAGAGGGAAAGGGAGAGGGAGAGGGAAAGGGAGAGGGAGAGGGAGAGGGAGGGGGAGGGGGAGAGGGAGAGGGAGGGGGAGAGGGAGAGGGAGAGGGAGAGGGAGAGGGAGGGGGAGAGGGAGAGGGAGAGGGAGAGGGAGGGGCAGAGGCAGAGGCAGAGGCAGAGGGAGAGGGAGAGGGAGAGGGAGAGGGAGAGGGAGAGGGAGAGGGAGAGGGAGAGGGAGAGGGAGGGGGGAGGGGAGCGAGAGGGAGAGGGAGAGGGAGGGGCAGAGGCAGAGGCAGAGGGAGAGGGAGAGGGAGAGGGAGAGGGAGAGGGAGAGGGAGAGGGAGAGGGAGAGGGAGAGGGAGGGGAGGGGGGAGGGGAGCGAGAGGGAGAGGGAGAGGGAGGGGCAGAGGCAGAGGCAGAGGGAGAGGCAGAGGGAGAGGGAGAGGGAGAGGGAGAGGCAGAGGGAGAGGGAGAGGGAGAGGGAGGGGGGAGGGGAGCGAGAGGGAGAGGGAGAGGGAGAGGGAGAGGGAGAGGGAGAGGGAGAGGGAGAGGGAGAGGGAGAGGGAGAGGGAGAGGGAGAGGGAGAGGGAGAGGGAGAGGGAGAGAGAGGGAGAGGGAGAGGGAGAGGGAGAGGGAGAGGGAGAGGGAGAGGGAGAGGGAGAGAGGAGGGAGATAGTGTCGTTGGATGCCAGTTACATGTGGTTACATGTAGTTCACACACGGTATCCCTACACTCCAACTATCCCCATGTACTAATAAAATGCCATATTTCATAGCCACATCAGGACCATGTCATAAGAAGGCAGGAGCAGAGGAAGAGGGGTATGAGATTGGGAGGCAGGAGCATCTTGTGATTAACCATCATAGTTGGCATGAGTAGGAAGGGGAGAACTGCATGTACTGTAATATGTACATCTTTTAAATCTGTAGGATGACATTGAGTAGGCCTATTTAATTAGTTCTAACTTCTATCCATATTCTGTAGATCTACAAGTACATGTACATGTACATGTACAGTGTATATCTTGTCCATTTCAATAATAGCTGGTATTGATTCAAGCACTGTAGCCATGCATGTACATGTACAGTACACTGAACACCCATTGTAAAAGTGCTGCACAGGTATAAACGCACATGAACATACTGGTCTATTGTACATGTACATGTAGCTTGACTAGTCAGTCCATCGCCATCAGTTGAGTCATCCGACCACCACATTGTACGTATGAAGGAGTTTCCAGCAACACATAGGAGGAGGAATTTACAGTAAGAGGAAAAACCACAATCAAATATTCAGGGTATTCCTACCAAGACTGTCTAATCCAATCTTTACAATCAGTCAAGTGCGATCCCTTCCCTGCCCTCCCTCCTCCCTCCTCAACTTCCTCCATGGATCCTCCTGAGCAAAGACATGCATCTGTGCCAATAGCAGTGTGGGTTGCTATCTGATCATAGGTACATCTCATATGGATGCCTTGGTTGGTGGCCACACCTCATGATTCAACTCTTCCAATGTCAGTCAGTCACTGGGCTGATCCCTCGGCCCACCACTATCTATCTACCGTGCAGCTTCATACGGATCCAGTCATAATCGGTTTTATGTTTCATATGGGTCAGAGAATTATGGGTGGGATTGACCAGTCCTGCAGTGTGCGGGCAATGAGCATTTAAGTAATTGCACTGAATTGAGTTGCCCTCGCTGATGTGTGAGCAAACACGTCTGTATTCTAAACATGGGAGGAGGTTGTGGCCATTACCAATGTGGAAGTGAGGTTTCAACAATGCCACCTCCTGAACTGAGTTGCCCTCGCTGATGTGTGAGCAAACACGTCTGTATTCTAAACATGGGAGGAGGTTGTGGCCATTAGGACCAATGTGGAAGTGAGGTTTCAACAATGCCACCTCGCACATCCAACATATATCAATGCAGAGGATCTCACTCAATGCGAGTCATCATTAATCTTTATACTGATGGCACACAATACAGTCAAGTCTGACTTGGGGAGAGGGATGACACTTCTTTAGTCTTTAAGATGCTCTTACAGTGGCTAACTGTAGTGGTCCAATGAAGGTACAGTACATGTACAGGTAGAAATACAATTGTAAATACAGTATGTTCATGTGCCATAGATGTGCATGAACATGTACCCCTAGGCTATACATGTACATGTACATGCATGTAAGAATATTAATAATATTGAATTTATATAGTGCTTTTTCCATGACATGTTCAAGAGCGCCGTACAATTGTTGATTTGCAATTGTTTCAACATTGATTTACATGTGCATACACATGTGTTCCTCTCAATTCTCACAAACTTGAGAGGGCCTGATGTTTCAATCCCAGCAGGCCCTTCTTCATTTGGAGATTTCAATTTGCGGTTATTCACATGGTACATGTAAAGTATGTAAATTGTAAGTCAGCAAGCAGTTTGTAAGACCCACTAAAAACCTTTGAGAGAGGCCCTGCTACATGTAGGACTGAAATATCTGGCCTTGATGTTGAAATAAGCGAGCATTAAAATGATATTAGGAGATCAGCACTATTGGTTTTACATACAGTGGCATTCCACTGTAGAAGTCAGATGTGCATTCAAAATCTGGGCCCGGAGCATTTTTTTTTTTTTTTCAGGAGGGGGCAGACAAGTGGCTCTTTGCTTTCTCTCTGTCGATGGACGAGCTTTCTTGACCAAAGTGGCCTTGGAAAAATTACACAATAATATGAACTCACCCCGCAAATGCCAGGAATTTTCCCTGGCTGACCACATGTGGAAACCACTGCTCCCGAACAATTTAAAAGAGGCTTGTAGACTCCCTAAAAAAACAATGCTCCCTTCAGCACATGACAAACCAACAGTGGAAGAACTGCTAGTGCTATGTAATTCTTGGTACTCCTACCAAGTGGATGACTCTTCAGCCCACAACACATCCAGACAATCCAGATGATTGGGTTGGGAGCACAGTCGGACAGTCTCCGTTGAGTGTGCACCCCCATAGCCCTTGAAATCCAGGCTTCGACTGGCCTTGGATAGCAGTTACTGGTTTGATTTCCAACTTGAAAGTGAAACTGGCGCAGGAATGCACTGTCATTTGATAAAACTCTGGTTTGATCTCCCACATGGCAGCATCTGCCATCGAGGTCGCTCAAGGCTCCACTGCCTCTGGAATAGACTTGTCTCAATACTGACCCCATGGTTGGTGGTGTGGTTCAAAAGAAGAAAAGGAAACATAAAGTCCTGGAGGGAGACTCTGGGCCAACAGCAGAGTAGACACAGCCAAATATTGAAATGGTTTGTGGAGAATCTGGGATTCACAATTACATGTACATTTACATGTACGTACATGTACACATGTACATACAGGTACAAATGCTCAAGGAAAAGGAATGCCTGCATTTCTATCAACCGATTTCTCTGATTCTGACCCCCCCCCCCAAAAAAAAAGGTGCTATGCTGTGCACTATAAATGAATAATTTAACAACCAGCGTAATCTCTATGAATATCTAGTGTAACTGTAGTTTTAGATGCATACATGTACATGTTATAGTACATTGTACAGCTTATGTCATACAGTGTGTACTGTACATGTACATGTATGTGCACATGTACAGTACATGTACACTACATCTACATGTACATGTACATGTGCACATACAATGTAGTGTGTGTGCTTGGGTTTTACTGCTATTTGTGCTACATGTAAATGAGAAATTTCAGTAGGGTGAAGAGATAGTCTCCTTCAGGTTTCTGTCAACGATTGATGATTGTCGGGAGAAGAGGAGAGAGGGTAGGGGGGAGGGAGTAAGTGGGAGGGGGTTAGCGGGGCGGCTGGCTGTAGTCAGCAAAGCCCCAACTTGACCCACTGCAAAAAGTGCAGCCTTAATTTCTCCTGGGCATAGGCAAAAAGGCATTGTCATTTTGCAAAGTGATAACTCACGGCCGGGTCAATTGTTCTCTGCTTGTCTTGAGGCTGTCTGGGGCTGATTGACATGAGGACTGGTGGAGTCAGTCTTCTGTCACAGGGAAAAAAAGGAGAGAGGGAGGGAGAGAGAGAGAAAGCAAGAAGCCGAAAAGACCCTTGCCACTGCCAGTACCAGCTTCTGATGAATCATTTCCACACGCAATACACAAGCGCAAAAAACAAAAGCCCAATTAATGACAATGGGACTGTTATGAATATACATGTACGTACATCTGTAAATTTGTGGACAAAGAAAACCCTAATCAGTCAATGATAACTGAGTGGTGAGCTGGCTCTACAGTACATGTACAATGTACATTTACATGCACAAAACAACCTTGGCAAACTGACAGTGGACTTTGAGAGCTCTATCCATCTTTTTTTCAACAAGCCACTGTCTTTACCTCAGCCAAGAAAGTTCCCATTCACAATTACAGCAGTCCAAGGGCACTGCATAATGCATACATAGTCTGTTGGATGGCAACTGTGGAAAGCAGGACTGACAGGTCAGCATCTTTTAAAGACCAAAGAGCCACGGGATTGTTAGAGGTAGAGCAAATAGGTACAGTACATGTAAATCTGACTTGTCACCCTCAGTGATTCGGCTGGTTTTGGTGATGACACCGACAGACAGAGCCTGCAACACACATGACATATCTGGGCTGGAGAACTGGCTTTTTACGGCAGGCTTGGGGTTGTGAGAGGGAGAGAGAGAGAGAGGGGGGGGGGGGGATAGAAAGGCTAGGCTAGAGGGATGGGTTTTCTGGATCACTGTCAAATGAGTCACTGGGTCAGTGGATGGTCAACTGCAGAGTGATAAAGTTCAGATTCCTAGGCGAGGCTGATGATCTGCAGTCAGACACTGAGAAGTATTTACAGATGTGAAATATGCACATACATCAAACACATTCCATTCAGTGATAGGAAATGTTTACAAACACACTGCTGGAGTGCTGGCACTGCAGGCAGTACATGTGTATGTACAATCACTGATTCTTTCATTTCAAGGGCGGAGAGTGATGAATCGCACAGGAATTGAGGACAGATTCTTTTCACATACCAGGTACATGTACATGTGTGTACATATACTGTACATGTACACATGTACACTATACAGTACATGTACATTGTACATGTACATGTATGTATGTAGTATCATACTCATACAATGTAAATGTATACATGTACATGTACCTGTACTGTACATACACAATGTACTGTACATACATGTACATGTACATGTACAGTACATGTGCACAACTGCACATACAGTACATACTGTACAATGTACATGTACATGTACGTACTGTACAATGTACATGTACATGTATACGTACATGTACACACTGTACCATATATCACAAAGACTGGCATTGGCTTGTAATTGTCATCTCTTGTCATCAAACAAGAACAAAAATTACCAGAGTAATTTCATTTAAAGGCTCTGAATCTACTGTACATTTCCTCATGATACATGTACATGTACATGTAGATACATGTAGATGTAAATTTATACAATTATTATCTAGAAACAGAAAAACCAACAACCACTGTACATGTACATGAACATGTACATGAACATGTTCATGTACATACATGTATGTACATGTACATGTACATGAACATGTACAACATGTACATGTACATGTACATGAACATGTACATTGTACAACATGTACGTACATCTACAGTGTACATGTACATGTAGATGTACATGTACACTGTACTCTGATGTACTCTGAGAAACTGGACACCTGGGGCTAATGCTTATTTCCTTGTAACTCCAGCCCCTTAGAGTGCATCCCAAAGTTCTGGTTGCCCATGCAGTCAGTCCTTCATAGAGATAACACAGACCATCAGACCAGACCATGTGCCACAACCCTAAAACTGTCTAGATGCCACAATGAAAACCGACATGTACGCAAATAACAAACTACACCGACTGGGCTTTGCAGCACCTAGGGAAGGAGAGTCCCAGCTGCCATGACAGGACACAATCTGGGCCCATTGTTTCGTTTCTTTCTTTCTTTCTTTTTTTTTCTCTCCCCTTGTTCAAAGTTGAACAATGAATCATGGGCAATTGAATGTCCCCAGCCAAGTAACTGGATCCCTCAGCGAGCATTGTCTTGTGACTCTGAGTCCTTGCGCCCCCCCCCCCTTCTCCTTTCACTCCCCAAGACCTGGGGATTTTCCTGGGTTCCCTGTAGAGAATGGCCAATCAAACCAGACTGGTCCCCTAAGATGACGATTTGGTGACTTTTCTCCTCTTTTTTAGAATACGCAGCTTTTTGAAATTTTGAACATGCTGTACAGTATGAAGCACGACCTGTAATGCTGTATACATTGTACATGTACATGTTTTTCCATGACTGAGTAAAACCAAATGGGATTTTTTTTTACTCAGACATATAAAGTACACTAGTTGATATTGCAGTTGATTTTAGTTTACAGTGCTTTAAATGTACATTTACACACATAAAGTACAGTGTACAGCTACATGTACATGTACACAGTGTACATGTACATGTACAGTTGTGTACATGTACATGTACCGGTGTACATGTACATGCATGTGTACATGTATGTAAGTGAATTTTAAAACCAAAATACTGTCACAGCTACATCAGTAAGGTACCCCGGTACATGTGTACTAAGGAGTATCCAGCACACGTACCCGTGTACATGTACACAAATGTACATGTACCGGTACATGTACATTGTACAATGTACTGTACAGTACATGTACATGTACCGGTACATGTACATGTACTGTACATGTACATTACAATTATTGTAGGCCTTCTCCAACAGGCAACAGGTCCATGCAATGCAGTGCAGTATTACACGTACATGTACAGGTGCATGTTGTACAGAAATGGTTGCAGGTGGAGGAACCTGTTCTACGTGCACACATGTACGTTGACATGCACGCATTAGTCAGTTGACTTCGTGTTACATTCAGCCGACAAAAGCCTGCTCATGTAACTGCCACTGAGTGATTAAGCCCTGCCCTGTTCAATCAGGGCTGTCCAGGATGGCACCCAAACACATGCAGGTTTCAGTCACACCTTGATGGATCAGGCAGCCAAACTGTTCAGCATGCATGTTGGCCACTCAAAAGAAAGAAAAAAATGATTCTGTTTGATTCATCGGGGAGGAGAGGAAACCCAAAATTACAAAGGTACATGTACATGTATGCACCTATAGAAGTACTGTATACCGTTACAGTGTACAGGTACAGGTACATGTACATGTACCTCTTTCCCACTATGAAATCTCTGGGTTATCTCGGGGGTAACGGCAAGCCTCAACCTCGAGATACCCCAGGTTGGAAATGGTTGCCAGTTTTCCTACTACACTTTTCCTGCCCCGGGTTTAGACAAAAGAAATCGGCTGTTTCGTGTTACCCCTGGGCTCGTTAACCCTGCTCACGACCAGGGTTAAGGATGGACATCTCAGGGTTAACGGCTGAAATGAGTGGAATCTTCCTTGCCCCGGGTTTAGCAAAACTCCAGGTACATGTAGATGCGACAGATAGGAATAGAACTCAAGATTAACGAACCCTGGGGTAAGAAATGCTTAATCCAGGGCGGCAAATCTCAAGGTTAAGCAGTTTATAGTAGAAGTACAATACTGTGTGTACACATGTACATTTGTACATGTACACGCGTACGTTGTATACATGTACATGCATGCACATGCTGAACTGTACAATACTGTGTGTAGAATGTACAGTACTAATATGAAATGCATGCAGAAATTGTGAAACCTTGGCCAAGAATTTGAGAGAATCTGAGAAAGAAGTTGACAGCACTGACTCACATGTGTGTTCTTTCTCAGGCTGCATAAGCGACCCTGTCCATGAGGAATGGTTCTGGCTGACCTTTCCATTTCATTCATAGTTTCAACAATAGCAACGATGATTCAATGTCAAGTGCAAGTTTCTCTCCCGACAATTTTCGAACAAAGCGTGATTATGCGCTCGACCGCTTGGGTGAACAGTGAGCCTGGGGAGTCAATAAAAAAAGAGGACTGGGTGCTGCGGGTGGTGTGGGGGGTTGATGTCAGCCAGTGAGTCAACTATGACCTAACAGAAAATGACAAATGTCAGTGACTTGTTGGTTTCAATTTGGGCCGGGCACCACGGACAAACTACAGGTACATGTACTGCGTGCATGTTGCAGGGCAGGGGTCTGAGGGTTGGTTGGAAACCATGCGCAAGTGGGGTTGGAGGGGCGGGGGATCCACAGAGCAGAGATCAGCGGCGGCTTCCCCTGATTGGCAGCGACGCTGTCCATGGTTTAGCGGTGCTATTAATCATCGGCATGACTGGGATGACATAACAAACCAAAGCAGGTGAACAACGCCATGTGCTCCGTGATGGCAACTTGCAAAGATACAGTGGTGGGGAGGGGGGAGGGATGCAGAAACGTCTGCAATGTGATTTTGTGTGTAGGAGTACTAGGGTATCTAAAAAATATGTAGAGCTCCTGATGTTTTGATATTGGAAGAAGAACCATTCCTTGACCTGCAAGGTCCTGCAAGGATCACTCTATTTTTCTCAGCTTGTGTGTTACCCGCTTGCATTGGTTTTCAGCCATTTACATGTACATTTACATGTTTTCCACATACATGTACTGTGGTACGTACATGTACATGTACTGTATACAATGTATAGTGTACTGTGTATACAGTACACCAGTACATGTGTAATTCAGAATCGATCTTGTGGCCACTTCCCTTTAGGAAACAAATGAAATATACACCCACTCCAAGAACAGAGGAAGAAAAGATAGAGGGTCCTTTGTAAGCAACACTTGTTGTGTTACGTGTACATTTTTCAAATTCTAGTACTTAGTACAAGTAACATTCACACAGTATGTATGTACAAAGCACATAACTTGCTTACAGTATACAATGTACTGTACATTGTAATTGAGATCCCCCCCCCCCACTGTGTCAAAGTCACATGATGCAAACAATGTGCTATACATGTATACTGTAACATGACCACATGGGGAAGTATACAAGTGAACATGTACATGAATACAGTGCAGGTTTCTTGGAATTTGGGGGAGTCAATCAGCAAGGACATCATTGCTGTCAGCCCCCACACGGACTGACAATGATTCACCACTCAGCAACGGTCAGTCCCATCATGGTCCCGTGCACAATGGGCAGCCACAGTGTATGGCACCACAGGGACAGACTACCTACATTTGTACAATATACTGTGGGCGTTAGTGCAGGACAATGTGCCTGCATTGCAGACATATCTACAATGTACATGTATGTAGGATACAATGTGTTGGAAAAACAGAAGAAGAAAATATCAATAGGAGTTTTGTGGATCCCCAATTCCCAGAATTAGCAATGAGGTTTGCTGGATCAGGCTGGGCAGTCAGCACTGATAAAATGACCTTTTGTTACAAGCAGTTGTTCTGATTCTGAGCAACATTTGACCAAAGTTTGACTAACAGTAACAGGCCTCCAGTAATGGCTGGGAAAATGGTTGGTGACTCTTTTATATGGAGCCTACATACTTACTGAACATGTAGGCTGTCTGAAATCACACGCGATGGTTGGTTAAATGACTTATCGACAACAAATGGGAAATTGCAAGCAGTTGCCAGCCAGTGGCTTTCAGTTTCATGGTCTCGAGTGTACATGTACATTGTGTACTGTACGTGTACATGTACATGTAATTTGAAGCCGTAGCCAATAGATTCAGACACAGGCTCAAGGTCACAGTGTTGCCAAATAATCTCCCAGGGATAGGGAAGGCGGGGCCTACAGCTCACTATACAGTGATTGATATGAGTGTGAGCTGGCAGCTCTGTCACTGTGTAAACTATTCACCAATGGCTGGCACGGCTGATCTAATAAATATGCATGAGATGCAAATACTCAGTCCCTGAGACGCTCCACTGCAGCCATGGGGGGTGGTATTCCAGCATCTATGGGATACTGCATACTGATTGGATCCCTACTCTAAAGACAATGTACTGTACATGTAGGATGGGGTATACTGTAAACACAATACACTGTATAGCCCACATACAGTACTGTACATGTAACTGACTGCGGGTGAAATGTGAACTGTGAATGTGAAAATAAACCCAATTGTTTTTTCCTATGATGTCATCGTACTGTAATTTCAGGCTCTGTGTGCAGTCAACTTCCCGGTGTTTTTCTAACTGGACATATTCCAAATTGTTGCGTGTTATTGCATGGCCAGCAATGGTATGCTGCCCAACTGCAATGGGTAAACCAAATACCTGGGAAATCTGTAACCAACTGGGCTCCAACAACACTGGAAGGAGATTTTTTTTTTTTTTGGGGGGGGGGGTTAATATCAGTATCACCTGTGCACAAAAAGTCTGTTTCGTAGAAAATAGGACTGAATATCCTATCTAGCATTTTCTAGAATTTCCATTTTTTTCTATGATTCAATAACACTTTCAGAAGTCACAATAATAGAGGGACTAGTGATAACAAGCATAAGAAAATGTACTACCAGGGTTTGTCTTCATAGATATAACATGATGTTTGCGTCGAGGAGAATGTAATTCAAAGAGGTTTTGCCCTTACTCGACGTGATAAACACTGAATGCTCAGTGCTTTGACCGGTGCCAGGGTTTGTCTTGAACAGTGGCCTCATTGGCCAGGATGTCAAAGGTCACTGAAACCATGTACCGGTACATGTATCACTATCAGACAACCTGAAATCACAGAAGCAGCTGCCCTGCTGGTACCAGCAGCCTGAACAAGACAACCCAACTCCCCAGCACAGACATTTGTCAAGCTCTCGGCCACACAACAATCCATTTGGCCAAGTGCCCAATAAAGGCAGTAGACATGCACACAATATTGTAACTGTGCCAAAGACCTACACCTTGGAAAACACCATCAAAGTGACTATGAGATGATGTCATGCCATTGTTTGGCGGTCTGGAACTGTACCAGGAGGGGAAAAAAAGGTTTGACAAGTGCTTGGCAAGAGACCCCAACCACAAGTCGGCCATATTGGCTGCTTAACTGTTTCTGCATATTACCACCAATCTAGACACAGTGTACGGACTATGGACATGTCCGATGCATGAAATGCATTGAATTTTAAGTGTGCTTGCAGTGGACAGTCCATGTGTCGTGCATGCCATTGCACATCTCTGTGACACGGCTAAATATGGATCTGCAAAAATAAACAGGCAGCAAGCACTTGATACACCAAGATGAGGCTAAGATTTCATTGCCTCCTCCAAATCAAATGCACAAATGCCTGTCAACATCATTAATTGCAGTGAGCCTAGGAATGCTTTTTTCTTCTTGTCTCAATTTGTTTACAGTTTGCAGTGGACGTGTGCTTGATGAATCCAATGTTCTTGTCAATGTACATGTACATGGTACAAGCTGTGAGGTTGTGAAGTCTGAGCAAAGCACGGGCAAAGTTCACAGTTCTGGATGAAACTTGATTTGCTGGGGGATGCTTACTGTACTAGTAATGTGCTGTACAGTGTGCATATGAGGCAATCATTTGACAACAATGTCAACTGTTGACAACCAATGAAGGCCATAAGCTACATGTATTATGTTATCTTACACTTGGTATAAACATGCAGGAACATGTTCACAGACAATTGTGACAGTGCACTGTTCAGTGTACCGGTCTTATACAGTGTACAAGTATACATGTGTACACTGTATACACATGTGCATGTGAAACTGTACATCATCTGCACATGGCACATGTACTGTACCCGATATGTACCGGTACATGTACACAATGTACAATACATGTAGTGATGTGGGGTACATGTATGTATACTACATGCAGGTATAGGGGAAACAAAATCACTAGGCACTGTAACCTTGCCAAATATATTGTTACATGAAGGGGGCCAATGAAAAGGGAGAGCGCCCTCGCTGAGGAGTGCAAGGAGCTGATAGTAGAAAGGCCCACTATAGTGGCATGTGTAGTGTCTGGAGTATGATGTTGGAATTATTGTACTGTAAATGCATTGTAGATAATGTACATTGCACATTGGTTGAAATTTGTCAATTTTCCCTCCTACCACCCACATCGTGTAAACAACAGAGAACTCATGTTGAAGGTCATCAATACAATACTATTGTGGTTGGGTGAGTATATGTATGTATATGAATATGATCATGCACAATGCACATGTATACATGTGGTACAGTACTGTAAACAGTACTGTATGATCAAGCCTGGAGGCTGGAAGCTGTTTATCACAACAATTTTATTATTAGTAGAGAAAGGTCATGATTGAATGAACAAACAATTAGATGGCTATTCATGCGGAATTATGAGTCATACCATAGTCAAACATACGTGTACCTACATGCAGCGCTTTATAACAGAGAACACAAAGGCCTTGTTCTTGATAGAGAGTAAAAACAGTGCCACTTATTACCAGGTATTTCCCAGTTTCCTCCAAATTTTCTTTCACTTTCTATTGAAACTTGTGCCATCATAGGGACCACTTACAAAAATGTATTTTCAATATTTTTGAATTTCAACTTATTTTTTCGAAATAGTGGGTGGGTGGGTCAAGGAAATAAATTGAAAATCTAAATTTATTCACTTTCCAAATTAAAATCTGGACAAAAAGCTTTCTGCCTTGCCTTTTTACATATATCGTGCGCGCCACGCCAGCTTTCAAAAAAAGGGCCGAGACCATCAGTACATGTACATGTACAGGGTACTTTGTATGTATCTTTCACCATGCATAATCAATACTTCAATAGCAGCCATCATCTTGTCATACTGTGTTACATTTTTATAGATTTGTACAATGTACATGTATTTGAATTCATATCAAATGTATACTGTACAATTTGCTAGAGAACAAAAAAATGTTTTTTAATCAAAATTAGGGTTGGGTGGGTCGGTCAAACAAATGTTGGAAAAAAAGGCGAAATTTAAAAGCATTACAAATTTTGAGTGGCCTCTAAAATAACCTGTGAATCCAAATTCAAAGTGAGTTCCAAATTCCTTGGTTTCCAATCTACTGTTCTGTGCTGGGGGAGAGAGAAAACAAATCACTGCATACTGTACAGTGCATCGTGTACAACATGGAAATGGTTAATTTTCTGTGGGCTGGCCACAGCCCTGCAGCAAACCTTGTCCGTAAGCTTCTTTTTTCTCCCTTCAATCCAATTCATTAGAGAGGTTACACATTGTCGCTTGTGATTTGGAAGATGAGGCAGGGCTCTACAGAATCTATTTATTTTCATTTCTTTTCTTTTCCTTTCTTTTCTGGACAATTTTCTGGGCTGAGTGATTGACAAGAGAGGAGGGGAGAGCAACGGGCTGGAGAGACAACGTAATGAGTGGAGAACCCCTAGGGCGGGAAAGGGCTGCAGGGCCCCCAGCGATTGTTGTACGATGTTCCAATCAGTCCCCGCAAAAAAAAAAAAAAAAATAAATATATTTTTTTATAAAAGAGCTCTCGGATGAGTCATCGCTTGGCGCAGTGTCAGGCTGGCCGGGCAACCAGGATAGAAAGGCTGCTTTGGCATTGGGCTACACACCGTACGTGCACTGAACACATAGCCGCCCCCCCCCCCTCCTTCCCCTATCTGTACACTGCTGTTGCTACACAGGCCTTGGTACTGTATGTATGTATACGGTCACGGTGTACAATGTCCAACTGCGCACTGGCTTTGGCTTGTGTGCGCGTTTATGCGCGATTCCCTATGCAAACGGAGAGCTTCGTTTGCAAATTGCTCATTTATCAAATTAATTATTGGTCCCGTAACACCTGGGGGTGTACACTGTACATGTACCTGTACGTCTACAGTTGGGTAGGCTATGCAAGGCAAACATGACAAATCATGAATGATACTAAAAAAAATATAAAAAAATAATAATAATCTTTAATCTGCCCAAAATGTTTGTAGACTACAGCTTCCATGTGTACATGTACATGTACAGTACCATATATGTATTGTGTACATGTACCTGTTATAAAAATGCACACCTGTTCAAGTGAATGTTTTAAAAAGATGCTACATTGTATTAAGTACATGTACATTGTACATGTACCGGTACATTGAAGAAAAATGCACAGTACAAGTACGGAATGGTCACATCATGTAGGACAATACCTGTGCCATAATGAAAACTACATGTATCATCTACACGTGTAAATGTGTACAGTGTACAGTATGTGAACAAAAAAGTGTTGCAAACTGCTGACTAAACTCCACAAATGGCAAATCTCATTTAAATTAGGACAGCCTGATGTTTCAATCCTGCCAGGACCTTCCTTAAAGCCTGAAAATGAAAATGTACAAATGTATGTAAAAAAAACCACCGAAAACATGCAAAGGGCATAAGGTTTTGAGCCCGGGCAGAAATAAAATACATGTAGGGCTACATGTACTAGGGCCTACATGTACAGTACTGTAGGCCTATAATGATTCAGCCATAACTTTAACCACATAAGTCCTTGCTCTAAGATTCAATCCATTCAGCTACATGGACATTAATTTGTGCAGGCAGAAAATTACTGGTATTGTACCAGTAGCTTTGATGAGTCATCCAGTGGAGAGTGGACAGATGGAAGTGACCATTAGAAGAGTGACCACTGTATGCACTGTGACAGTCAACAGCACATGTACCTGACTATGTGTACCTGCCTAACACCTGTGCAATTAATTAAACACCAGGATGGGGCATGTACAAGTGTAATATTTTGCAAGACCAGGCTTATATCAATACAGTGTATGCCAAAGCAAAAAGAGTACTGTACCGGTACGATACAAATATTAGTGCTAATAACAATACATGTACTGGCCAATTTCAGTTCTCCTGTACGGATAGTGCACTTTTCTATACCCACACGTACAGTATTTGGATATGTAGGCCTAAGTACAGTATGTTCATGTACAGTACATGTATGGAAATTGGAAATCTTTATTTCTTTTAAAATACAGTGCCAGTTCTCTGGCCATGTAAATGTACATGTACACATACCGTACACTGTACATGTATAGCCATGCACCATGCAGAGTACATTGTATTGTACAAAACATAACAAGCCTTTAAATTAAGGGCAATAATTTATAAGGGGTCCAGAATTGTACACTACATTATGTACTGTAAGTACATTGTGCGGAATGTACAATTTACAGAATTTTACAGAATCAGTTCCGATAAGTTCAACCTTTCATAAACCCAGGGCAATCGTCAAGATTCTCTGGCCAAAGACGTCTTTGGCCGGAACCAATGAGTCATCCAAGCCCATGTCCATCTCCCAATTAGGATCTGACCATTGGCTGTGGTTAGTCTGACCATGCATACTGTAATGTACATGTACATGTACATGTGATGTACTGCTACAGTGTACATGTACAAGGTGCTCTGAGTATTGTACACAATGTACACACATGTGTGTGTGAAATGAAATGGACAGATAAGCAGATATATTCAAGTGTACCCTGTGTCCCTGTCACTGTACATTTTAATCTCGTACGTAATTCTCTGAGACATTACTATACACTTTACCAGCGTATTGGATATGTCATACTTCTAAACAAGAAGCCATGGTACATGTACATGTACATGTAGTACATGTATGGTACACCATCTTACTGTACATGTGTACATGTACTGTACTTCTAAGCCTATGATATCAGTATGGGGAATAAGTTGCAGTAAATGTTTTGTACATTGTACATGCTACGCATGTCCTGTTACTGGACACCATTTTGGTTTGTTTATGCACGACAAGCAAAGGTACAATGTACCGGTCATACCACAAGGAAATGAAAATGAACCAATCCCAATTATTCTATCCAGGCCTCTTTTCCACTCAACAGTTGTCGACAAAAACAAATTGCTGGAAACTTGACAGATACTGCATGCATGTACAGGTCCCGTCTAATAATATTTCACAGGTTATTTACATCAATGTGTGCAATCCTTCTCAGAATCACATGACTACATTTACTACAGCACCACTGAATTGTAGGGAAATGAAAAGGAAACTGAATTGAGGACAGTCGGGAAAATCTTCAGAACTAAGATTTCAGTTTCACTTTGATAATAGTGTACTGTACGTTTTACATGTACATGTACATGCATGTGGACACTTACACACTGTAAAGTACATTTTCAGTTTTGAACTTCTGTTGCATCTGACTATAGTGACTACAGTAGTTCTGTTTCCAATGTGTAGGGCAAGCAGGGCTTGACTGAGGCAGTGGCTACTGGCAACGCTTCTAGTGGCCACTGGAAAAAACAGTCAAGATTTTGCGAGATCTGTGTTCACACATGGGGGAAAATGTCCGAGGGCAGAACGAATGATGCAGTAAGTGTTTCCTCTCACCACCACCAGCCAGTACTCAGATCCATGGGAGATTACATGTCACACAATCAAAGCAAAGATGAAATCAAGACTCCATATCCCTCTTCAAGACCTCCGTTACTAAGAAGACAAAAAACCCACTCTGATATCTTCCATCGTGCAGAGCGTAATAGCACTCAAGGTTCAGATCTTCATTTGTGTGTGTGTGTATCTTCAGGCTATCAATAAACTACAGCAGTGTCAGGTTGTCAAATTGACTGAAATTCATAGCTCTGCAAGGACAAGGAGGACACACAGGTGTATCTGTAGATTCCACTCTTTTTTCCAGTTTAAGGTAACGTATGATAAAAGGATTTGGTGATGTGTTGCTGTTCTACATTGGATCCGATTATTGTTATCTTGGTGGCTTACATGTCAAAGGAAGCTTGAATTTATGATCAGACCTTTTTCCCAGAACGTTATTGCCAGCGCTGATTGCTCTGCTATTTTCAAGCATGCTGCAATCATTAACACCTGTCCTTTGCCGCAGAGGCAATGCAGCGAGAACCTATAAGGGCGACCCTCTCCCGTTGCCACAATCGCCTCAACGGAAGAGCAGCGTCGATCCCCTAATGAGCCAGCGATTAGCGTTCAGTTTGTCCACAATATTAGGCTTCAGTCCTAATCACGCTCCATTGCTGAGCGGGTGGCATGGAGAGGATAGGAACTCACAAGAGCCCTGTTGTGCCTGTGTATTTATGCACTGTTACTGCCCCAATCTGAACCCCAAAAAACTGAACATGATAAATGGCAACCTTTGTGGAGGGAATCCTTTCAGATTATGCCATCCCATGGAGAGACAACAACAAAATGATTTTTTTTCTCCTCTTACAAAATCCATGACAGACCGTTGATTGTGTTGCTGATTTTCCATCATGGCTGTGTTGCATCCCATGAAGAGAGCCACTGTACACACTATAGGAGATACACTGTACACGTAGCATGTGCATTCTAGATGGAGTCAGGAAGTTGAACACACGTGCATGGGGAAATTTGGTGGGACATTTACGATGAATGATCTGATTATGAGTAAGGAAAAACCAAAACAAACATGAGAAGTTCCATGAATGTTCCGATTTTTTTTTTTTAAACCAACTTCAAAGGTCACGTCTGCTTCTATTCACTATATATTAGAGTGTGTATCAAGAAGAGTCAGCAGGTCTGGGGAAATCACATTAAATATGCGTACCCCCCTCCCCTTGCGGTACAAACAGTCAAAACGCTATGAATCGAAATATGGACAGGCAATTGAATTTCCTCCTTGGAGTTTGCCTGCACCAAGCGGGGCAGGATGAGCTAATTGGCCCAGCTCAGGACCTGTTCCAGTTTCAGCCCCACTGATAAACCCCGGTTTGAGATCACGCGAGGAGATAACATTGTGGGGAGAGTGGAGGAGGAGGGAAGCCATGTCAGTCAGAAGGGCTGGTGGTTTGGCTTTCTTCCCGTTTTTAAGAGCGAAAGAGAACGAGAGGGAAAGAAGTGGGTGGAGAGATCGAAAGCTACATCATGGACAGTGACACGCTGACCTGGTGAACTCCGTCACCAGGCAATTCACTGTGCAGTGCGGACAGGTGCAATGCAGCTGAATAGGCATCTTAGGGTCTATAAAATGCGGGCGGAGGGACAGCCGGTTGTTGCTTTGTTTCGGAAACCGCTCCCGCCTCTCAGCGGCGCCGCAGCACTCTCCTAATTGCAGATGACATTTAAGCCTTTGGATGGGAGAGATACATGCAGGTGGTTCCAATGACAGTTCCCTTCTTTGTGGGGGAACAAGACTTCCTACTTCCTGCGACCAATGACAGTCTCTGTGCAAGACTCTGAGTATAGTATCTGTGGTGTGACATTCCGCCCCTAGCTTGTGGAAAGGAATACCCTAATAATGATGCTTTGTTTATGTAGGTGAACAGGTATAAAATGCACAGGTACATTGATAGGTGGAAGCCCGCCTTTGTACAATGATAACCCAACAGGCATTTTAGGAGAAGACATGGCGGACTGGCGGGTGCGTACTGTAGATGAACACGCACCGCAGATGCGGCTCATCATTAACCTCATTTCTCCTGAAAAAAAAAACTTGACCAAGATAGGAAAAAACAACACTACAAACTGAGAGAGCCTAATGGCTGGCACACTTGGTGTTTGCTTCCAATTGACCCGAAGAACGCAGATGCCTTGGGGGATATAGCGCCGTTGATACCTGACTGCCAGCTCTTGCCAATTTATTCAGCGAGTTCGGTCAGCGAGGGGAAGCTGCGGTGCCATGTATGCATTAGGCCCAAGTGCAGGATGCATTACAAGTGTGCTGACCATCTTTACTGCTTCACTATCTTCCCTCTTTAGTATACCGTTCCTCCCGCAACGAACCACACCCTCCACTCACCTTGTTCTGCTCCAGTCTCCTCTTCACTATCTTGGAGCATCCGATGTTGACTGAGGAGCGGATGTGGGACGTGTTATACTCCAGGAAGGACCGACTGTCAATGATCAAGGTTCTGTCTAAATTCCCACTGTGCAGCAGGTCAGCCAGGAAGCTGGGCGACACCAGCTGTGCCCACCGGCCGATAGGGGGTGCCCTATCGTCCATCTTACGTTTGGGGGTCTTGAACGAGTGGGTTAGAGGCACATCCAATACCAGATGCATGAAGACTGCTGTGGAGTTGGTCCGCAGGCAAGGAATGGGAAACGGTGCTGGTGGTGTTGGTGATGGTGGCAACGAAGACAGCTCTTCTAGTCATGGGTGGAATCAGGTCTTAGGGGGTTCAATCTGGCCTCTTGCTGAGAAACCAAAAAAAGAAGAAGCAAAATACCCACAAATGTCCCAGCAAAACAAAATGGGTGTAGATTCCTGGGCACAAAGAGTCCAACACTTCAGAGTTCAGGTCTTCACGTCAGTTTCACTCCTGTGGAGAATGCCTCCCTGATCAAATGGCTTCCAACCAGCAGAAACCAGTTACACACAAGCCTCTGCAGCCAAAACCAAAACAGAAAGAAAAATGGGGACAAGAACAGAAAGCCTGCGATTAGATTATTAGGATTCTATTCTACGGGTGCGCTGTGCTTGCGCCTTGACTGGATGATGCCCCACTGTGCGCGTGTGTGCTGTGGCTTCAGGGACAGAGCTGGGATGAAGGCAGCCAGGTATCGATGCCGTCGTAAGCCGCAAATGGCCCGGGCACTGTGCGCCAGCTTGGTCTTGCTCTCAAAGTGCTGGCCTGGTCTAATCCCCGGTTAAAACTAACTTCCAATGCAAATTGCAAACATTACGCACCAGGTAGTGATCAATTATGGGCATTTACGGAGGGTGTTCCTGACGCACCTCCGACCACATTAACTCATCAACGGTCGAATCGGGATTTAAGTCTGCTAAGACACTATTTTTGCCTGGGCATGTGGGATTTGCAAAACAAGTTGATAATGCCTGCCCAAATCCTCTTCTTTCTTTTTTTTCCTTCTTTTTTTGGGGCCAGACATTTTTCACTAGTAGAGCAATGACTATATTTAGCTAGTGGGCCCACTGCCAATGATGTGGTGACTCACTGAGCCATGGAGATTTGCTATGCATAGGGCCCAGTGAGCTAACACTAGTGTCTACACAGTACCGTCAGATTGCGTAACTACCATCAACGCCATAGGCTTGTGCACACGGTATATTCCAGTTAGAATTCCTGGACTGACAGATGGAACTTTCCCATCTCTAATGAAAAATTACACAAGAAAGTGCAACATCACTTGGACAGCCCTCTTTATGCATGTCTTCCTGATTTGAGTCAGACCTGTCACTGTTCCACTCGTGTTCGGCATAAGTATGGCCAGTGCTGGTTAGATTTGCAAACTACAATAGGTTCCCTTGTTATTCAAATGACAAAATGCCTTCCCAATGAAGTCAGCACTTTGTGAGCAGGAACATAACAAAAGTTGGAGGGTAAAATTTGGAAAGCTCCTGGCCCATCTAAAACTTGAAAGGCTTCTCCGAGGCACCTTGGTATTGACTATTCACGCTGCTGCAATTTAGGAAACAGACCCCCAGCCCCACGCAATAAGAGTAACTGGAGGCCACGCATATGATGCAAGTATGCGGACTGTCTGCACATTAGAGTCGCCGCATATGATGTAGGATGACAAGGATGTAAACAGCCAATTGAGATTCAATCACATGAGAATGTGGCCTGCTTACTGACGCGGGGGTCAGGCGCGTACCGCAAGCTGCGTAAGGTGCCCCCCCCCCAGAGCCCTTGCCTCGTGAAAGTGATCATATCCAGCATGCAAGAGTATCAAGATAAAAATGCGCTTCTCTCAAGGGACAGATGATGGCAACGTGCAACGCGCGCATGAAAAAATATTTGTACAGAAATAAAAATTGACTGTGAAGTCATGACCCGTGCCGTGTATGACTAACTGCTGTTGTGTACAATACGTCTTTGTCTTTGTCTTCGGAGAAAATTGAAAGAAATTAAAGAACAGCAAGCCCAAAAAATTGCTTCAACCAGTCTGCAGAGCTTTACAGAAATGGGTCAAAGGAGCTGTGTAGCTTTGTTTAAAAATAGCACCACCAATTTATCACTATTGCAATGCCCTTTAGTCATACTGTAATAACCGTATCGCATCGAGTGCACTGTTGGCTCCACAAACTATTTCATCTACCCCCCCCCCCACCACACAACCTGACAGACTGAAGTTGAAAGGCCGATGAGTTTGCCGAACTTTTACTCCACAGTCTAAGGACAATCGCTATCAAAATTATGTGCATTCATAATGCAACTGAAACCATATGAATCAAAGTAAAAGACAGGCAACTGAGTGCCTCAGAGGTAATGGAAAAGGATACATGAACTCAAATAACAATATCTTATCTGATATACGATCCGTGTTAATTCAAGATTAATAGGCTATCATGGCTAGATGCATTGCAGGCATTTTCTTCTCTCTTTTTTTAACGGCATTTTGAAGGCAGTTTGCGTTATCAGTGAGGAAAACATCAGACAGTCCCCACACACCGGTTGGTCTGTCCGAGTGGCGGCTGGGCTCGTCACGGGGGCCAAATTCCAGGGAAGTCGGCAGCGAGTTCAACATCAGCATGGGAGCGGTGAATGAGACAGCACCATCATGGACCCATTGGAAATAAGCCCACCAAACTGACAGCCGTCCTTACCCTTCCCCTCCACATGAATGAACTCCAATACGCATGCAGTGTGATTCCAATTAGCACAAAGAGAGGATTCAGGATTGGTCCTCAACTATTTCCTTTTTTCTTCAACTGGCTAGCCTGACCATGTAGCACCAGACTCCAATTTCAACTGGCAGACCATTTTTTTTTTAACATTTAAAACTGGCCTGCTTTTTGCAGTGGGTTGCTTGTAATTCCTTTTTTTCGACAGATGGCAAAAATTAAAATTCTTCATTGTGAACTTGTATTTCTGTTTAGGCTGTAAATGTAGAAGGCCAGACAGGCTGGTTGAGAGATGGCTTGTTATTGGCCAAAATAGAATCCTAGAAAATGCAATGGTTAATACTTAGAGCACATGCCCAACATTGTGTATGGACCCAGGTTATGCTGTATAGACTGGTTGCACTGCGAGCCACTCTCTGGGCACTTCCGGGTTTTATGAAATAGAAAATGAAAAAATGAAATGCTATCCGCAACGCTGAATGCGATGATGTGCCTGTGATTTTTTTTATAAGCCTTCTACTTCCTCCTAGGGTAGTGCCAAAGGCTTATAATGCAGCTTCTACAAAAGCCATGCAGTACCTGAAGACTGAGTTGCATTCAAGGTCAATAGTGCTTGGCACGCACACAATGCACATTCATAACTTTTCTTTCAACCGGCCAGCTTAGCTGACCAATGATGTCCTGACTGGTCACTTGGTAATTAAATCAACTGCTCTGCATTTTAATGGGTTTTAAGCGGATTTCTAAAAAGAATGTTTCCTTTTCCCAAGTGAGGCAGGCTCCAATCCGCAAATTGCAACATGGATTTATATATAGGAATTCATGATACAATGGAAATTCCTGGTTCATATTGACCTCATCACACACAACTGCAATTACTGTAGCCCAATTGCCCTTTTTACATGATTTTGATTTGTTTTATATTAACGTAAGATCAGTTAGCATCAAAAGTACTTTTAAATGAGAGTAGTATAGTCAATGAGGTTACAGAGTAACTTGGGCTGCACCATAATATATAGAACACTGAAACTTAGCTGCCATGTAATTGCAATTCCTCTGGTAGTTTTAATATTCATTAGTGTGTGACCATTTGGGCCAGTCGCTAGAGTGCAGGACCTAGTTAGAGCCAGTAGGTCAGCCAAGAGTAATGCACTATACAATATTATTACTAGTGCTAATAATATGAATTACTATTCATCCCAGCAGAAGCAGAACCCAGTCCAGAAGATCAAATTACCGATAGCAAAGGAAAAAATATACCTATGTCTTCATGTACAGCTTATCACTTGAAGTACATTATTTTAATGAGCTATATTTATAGGATAAAATCAACTACTGACTAGTACACATGTATGCATAAATTATTAATGTAAATTAAAAAAAAATGTAAAGTCAAACACATTCCTGTATTTTTTCCCTGGTTAATTGGAATGCTATAAAAAAAGTATTCTACAGCACACTGCATGTAGTGATGCTCAGTACTAAAAATAATGTTACTTGTTACTTAAGGTGATATACAAAAATGTTGCAAACTGCTTACTGACTAAAATTACCAAAATGTAAATCTTAAAATTTAGTGGGCCTGGCGTTTCGATCCTAGCAGGACCTTTCTCCGGTGTTACTGTTAGTTAGCGTATAAATTCATCAAAATGTTGTCATTCTGGGCATTCTTGACAGTGGGCCAAACTTTAACTAGTTAAAGGAAAGTGACGTTTGAGCCTGATAAATGGGAGGGAAGACAGCCCTTGGTAAATCCCTGGCGAATCATGGTGAATATCATCTACCCGTGCCAAAGCGATCAGCCAGCTGATCTGAAGGGAAAAAGCGTAGAAACCTCGCACCACACACGATACCACACAGTGACTCAATGGCTAGACACGTACACACAGTATTCGTGTTATCAAATAATATTGCACTGCCAGCCAAGTTCAAAATAGGACACCCTGTTTTAGCTCGACATACTCACACCATCGGTCTCTTCCTTGTGGCAACAGCCCGGTTCAGCCGTCGAGGCCTTCCTGCTCACCCAAAAACCGTCCCTCGGTCCGAAAAGTCCCGCTTTTCGGCGAAATTCTGCTAACTGGGAATGGAGGAATAGCGGCCATAATCTAGCCGACCACCGCTAGCTCATCATCATATCCAGGGGACATGCGCATTGGCGGCCGGTTGCCATCCAGTTTGGTCATGCTCTATTTTTAGACCGGTACGTCACGTTCGGCCAATCAGGGTAGGGGATTCACCGGCCAATTGACGGTTCGTCTGCTCGTGGCAGGGATTGCATCAAAGTTTTTTTATGAATGGAAAAGTACACAGTCTACACTCCACACGCGCTATCGCGAAGGCTAGGGAGGGAGGAGGGGGGGGGGGGGATAACAAAAGGTGTCCAGGCAATCGTGTGGTTTGGCAGGGCACGAACAATACCGCTGAATCATAGGCCGGCCCAGTACTCGGTAAAAAGACCATGCAGGAAGAACAACCGACTTTGGGCTTCCCTAAGATAATAAACTACATGTACACAGACTCCATCGTATATCCGTGTGGCCCATGAGCGGTCAGGAATTATCTAACAACTCGATCGGCGCTGACCGAAGATACACCTTTGTTTCAGTTTACGCAACAATTCGACTCCTTTTGTAACCGTGGTGTAACAGACAGCGAAGCCGGTACGTTACATACACCTGCATACACCTGGCTGGGCTTTAGTTTGGGAAGCTTTCGGAGCCTGAGCTGACACCAAGATGTATCAAAATACAGGACGGACCTCAACGTGACAACTTCCTATTTTTCTCAGGATATTCTTCCTCGATGACCAGAGAGATATAGAAGTATTAACCGTGCATTAACAATCAGAGGGCCTGACATTTTGACCCTAGCAGAACCTTCCATCAAAGCCGGCAAAGTTATTTTCCCCTTTGAAAAAGGCCCAGCCGTTGTCGAACAATCAGGCAATCGAATTCTGAAATCAAACAAATCAATGAAAAACTGACCGGGAACTGTAGAACAAATTGAAAAACAGACAATGCAAACTTTGACTATATCGGGATTTGAACCCAAGACCTCTGATTATTTTTGCGTACCGGTGCTCTTCTTGCCCGAGCTATCCATCCCTAAGATGGTGGCGCCGCCTCCAAAATAAAATTTAAAATTTAAGAATGCTGCCAACTGTTTCCTGTCTTAAATGACAGGCAGCTGAAATCTCAAAGATATCGAGGGCCTGATATTTTGATCTCCTGTAGCCTATACTAGCAGGGGCTTTCTCAGAGGCAGAACGATTTTAGAATCTTTAGGCCCATTCTGCCTTGGGCCCAATTTCATAGGGCCGCTCAAGCACCAATATTTGCTGCGCTAAGACACAAAAATGTCACGATTCATAGGATCACCTTGTCAACCCAAATTTGGCGTGGGATGCATGCTAATTAAAGTAAAGAAGAGTGGAATATGAGTCAAAAGCGATTGGGATCACATCGAAGTGGGGTTTGTAATCCTGTCTACAAAAGGAGGACTTTATATGCTTTGCAAATGGTCACTGTTGCTATATGAAATTGTATGACATTGAGCCCTGACCGAACGAAATTTAGGTCCTGCTAAGATCGAACGTCAGGCCATCAACAATTATTTGGATATCTTCAAACGTCTTACATTTTCAGTTAGAACGAAGCTTACATGCCGGCTCGAGTTTCTGATTACACTGAAGCTATAAATGTCTATGGAATTTCTAGTTTAGACGCCCAACTAAAATTTGATGTGACGTCAACTTCAACATCAATCGACAATCGTCATATTGTTGTGCACTGTACAGTCATCGTCATGGGTCGTATCTTTACATCGTCAGTTCTGTGTGCGTATATAGACGTTGGGTTTGTGGTTTTTTGAGGTGCTGAATAATTAATCAAGATGACCCCATGGTGCTCTGTAATTCACTGAGGGATGACTCAGTCACCTATAAAACACGTTTGATGTTTTACTATTTTGCAAATACGGCAATTGTTACATTTTGGTGTTGGTGGCACGCTGTTTATTGTAGGGCTGTTGTTGGGTTGACACCAAGCACCATAAACACCATGGTTAAGAAAAGCTTGCTTGATAAAGAAGCTAAATACATGAATACACGAGGGAAAAGGTCTGAAAATGTTATTCCCCCAAAATGGATAGAAGGACCTTGCTCAGCTTTTGAGAAAGGTCCTGATAGGATCAAAAAGTCAGGCACTCCTAATTTTTTATATTCACTTTTTGCTGATATTTACTTTTAGTAAGTAAGCAGTTTGCAACATAATTATTTGGATGTTAACTGATGTTAAAGAAATTGGAGATGAAAATACGAGGGTGGGGGAGACCGGGAAGACAAGCAATGATGCACTTCCATATCCGCTAACTGTGAAAACGCTGGGAGGATCTAGGACGCCCAACGCTTGGTATAGGCATTATAGTATTTCAGAAATACATGACTGTACATATATAGGCCTATATATGGACTGACGATTCGATCCTAACAGAACCTTCGAGAAAGGAGGGGTGGGTTGAGAGCGGTTGACCCGTGTAGAAAAGTACTACATGGGTCGGAAGCGATAGTGTGAACGGTCCCCGAGTTACATTTCAACGCAACGCGTGTACGAGTGCTTCCAGTCGATGTGGCGTGCAGCTCATTACGCCTGCGAATTTTCATTTTTTTTAATCAAGCAAATTTGACCTCCCAGGCCCGCAATACTTCCAAAACACGCAATACATCCAAAACACGCAATACCCCCAAAACACGCAATACCTCCAAAACACGCAATACCTCCAAAACACGCAATACCTCCAAAACACGCAATACCCCCAAAACACGCAATACCTCCAAAACACGCAATACCTCCAAAACACGCAATACCTCCAAAGCGCGCCGTGCAATGAACGAAAAGGCAGATTGACACGGAAGATACTTTTTTGTATAGCCTACATATACGTAGGCCTATCAGAATTCATCTTTTCAGCCAGCTGCACAGAACGACATCACGAAACAATACAGTAATAAGCTCAGGATTATTTATGGCAAGCAATTCAGTGTCAAGACAAACCATAATTTTTTATAGTGTTTTTATATATAACTCTACGGGACAAACTCAAACATCTCCGACGGGAATACAAGATGACCGAGGGCCATATGTCAGTCGCGTTGCACTGTGGGACTTTTCTATTTGTGGCCCGTTTGTGCTCAAAGACCTGAATCTGTATGCTTGTGGAGACGTGGCTTTGTTCTCGTGCACTTAAACGACCGTCGGTGACTAATTATGTTTTAAATATGCTCTTGTTTCAACACATTCACTTTCCGTATAATTATTTGGACCGTAGGTATGTGTCTCTTAATACTTCAATTTGTGACTGATTCTTACCCATCAAATTCCCCTTTTTGAGTTATTTCCAAATATCAGTTTCGTGAAATCCTTATGGAGATACACTTTTAGAACTTCCCTGTGGAGACCTATTCAACTTATATCCCATATTTGCCATATAAGGCACTAGATTCCTGCCCAGATCAGCACACTGCACGGGTCGAAACTAACACGTGTAGCGCTACAACCAATTATTTTGTGCTGCGTAGTGCGAACACGCAGCGTATAATTGACCCGTGTTTAAATCTACACGGGTCGGACCCTTGCAAGTGTTGCTGTAGTGTGAAAAGGCCTTTGAGCTCTGCCTCCACTGTCCTGTCTCCCGCGTTTCATGGCTCCTGCTCGCGTCTCTCCCGAGGTGTCCCGCGGATCGGAGAGCTGGGAGGGATATGGTGTCGGAAATTGTAACCGGAAGATAACATGGCAGCAGCATTTCTTTTAGTATTGAAATGTCGGAAGTTTGTGAGCAATTTTGACCGACACAAACCAGCGATTGGGCTTCTACCGACCGATGATGTTTAATGTTTACCGGTTGATGTTTACTGCAACGTTGGTTTAAATGCTAATGGAATGTAGCCCGAACATTTGTATAGTGGATAATGGTCAACACTCAGGCCTGGAGAAATTAAAACGTGGACGGATTTTAAGGGTGTGCACTGTGCTAATGTCGGTCTTGACGTACCAGGCAAATTTTATACTCCAGTTTGAACGCTTATAATGATTAACTCTTTGCAAAAGCAACCATGCTGCTACCATCTCTGATAATGCGGATAGGTAGACGTGTATTCGAGTCACAAAATATCGAAACCGAGTCCAATTCCGAGCCTCGCATCTTTCTAGTCCAAGTCATGGAAAACGAAACTCGAGTTTAACTCGAATCCGAGTCAGAGTTTGACTCCAGTCTGGGTCCGAGTTATGGAAAACGAGATTCAATTCCGAGTCAAGAAAGAGCCATACTAGACTGCATATTAGAGTGATAACAAAAAATAGAGACTAGATAAGGACTAATTAAGGCCAGGAGGAACAGAGCTGATGAAATGTCAAGAAAGCTTCCCACAGACCAAGGAGGTATAAGGCGAACCTATAATACCTCCTTGCACAAACTATATAGCACCGTACATTTTGCTGACAATCATGGTCATTTCACCGAACTCGTGTTCTGAAAACTGCAGATAATGGACGAATGGAACCATGAGCTCATTCTTCCCAAATCAACGTTGTAGATTGCCTTTCCTAGAAAAACCAAAGACATAGCCAAACAGGGTGGGTTGGGTTTTTTCACAGAAACTGCGAGGAAACCAATCGCGCGTCCGCCGCGATGACTTGGGTTCTCACACAACCCACCCACAGTCTGTGCTGTCATAAGTGATTCACGTTGAGTGTGTTTGTGGGGTGGTGGGGTGCTGGTGTCTGTATTGGTGGTGGTGGCGTACGTGTATTGGTATATGAGACGGAATTGGACACCGGGGGTCGTTTCCACGCATGGGGAGTATACAAGTACACGTATACTAGCAGCGAACAGGCGGTCTAGCTAGCCAGACCGCGGCTGAACTCATCACAGATCGCCCGACCTAGTGGCGCCAGGGCTTCGCTCGTACATTTCCCACCATAACATATCTGACAGTTGAATCATTTGGGTATTAAACACTCACAGCCTATATACCAGCTCCCCCTCCCCTCCTCGGCTTCCCGCATTTTAAAAACCACCTCTGCCACCGCCGTCTTATTAGCTAAGATAAATGCGATAGACCCTTTGAAATGAAACCGCGTGAGCTAATTGCACACGTCAGCCACAGGGATCCCGTGCCGGTGTTGTGCGCGCGAGACACGGGCCGTGCATGGTCCGGGGGCTGTGATGAAACTCGTTTTTTTTCGCGTGCTGAGTTTGTTCCCCTCTCCCTGCTTAAGGGGCGGGGATTGGGTGGGGTCGAACCTAATGAAAACTTTAAGAAGTTCGTGAATGGGTTACTTGGGTATCTAAACTTAGAAGATTGGGCTATTGTTGAAAATATTATGCTGTTGTTAAATTTAAAATGGGCTGTCCTTTGTTTTAACGCAGACCGTGCA
>OX465107.1:25078707-25092526 GCA_949987565.1 Luidia sarsii | reverse complement strand
AGCCACACGGCATTTCAACTCTGCGGGATCGATCGCTCCGATGTCTCAATTAGCGACGGATTCAAACACTCGTGCAAGTCGCAAGGCGCCAATGAAATGCAGCCCCCCTAAAAAAACCCAACCCATATCCAACAATGGGGTGTGACTGTCATCGAGTGTCCTAGCCAATATTCATCACTGTCATTGGCGCTCACATCTTAACTTATCGTATAGCTGTCAACTGTCAATGTCACCACTGCTGGCGGACCAGTCACCGCTACCCGCGTCCACATGCGTCAACAGTGACGCCATCAAGTCACTCTCACCACTTTGGGCATGGCATTACATACCATCGTTAAGTCAATGTCGCCATAATGTCGTTGCCATATTTTGTTTGGTGGAGGGGGTGGGCACTTTCGTGTCGGCTGGGTTACAAAATAAGACAACGGTTTCAGAAGGAAAACTATTATACACATAGTATCGTTAACTCGGTTCGGGTGCAAACGACCTTGCGAGCTCATGACAGCGGTTTGTGTGATGTTAAGTCACGGAATCCTATACCGTCCTGCGGGATTTGGGGGTGAGCTAGGCATAATGGTCGACTGATTAGCACAGCTGACAACGTGTCTTTGCAATTCAAGATATTTGAAGCAATACCAGTCATTTCCTCTCGAAATAAGCCGAGGTAGTTTCCAAGGCCGACCCATAGATCCCTTTTTTCTCGAATACAGATCATATCACAGCATTAATGTCACGAAATTGTACGTCCAATCCACCACATACGATAATCAAAGACGAAACAAAGTTCGGTGATGTTTTCTTACAGTCAGAGAAACGTAAACATTCTTCGAAGGACGGAGTGGGTGATACTTTTCGGCATGATATAGCGAATGACGAAAACAGTTCTTGATGGTTAATTTTATCATTTCTTGATCGGTTAACTTTACTTGGTGCCTCGGTTGCATTGATTTAAGCAGCTACATGTACCCGGGGTTTGGTAGATGTGAGGATTATAAAAGAAGAACATGTATTTTTTGAGAGTTGCATTTTGTTCATTTGTCAGTAGGCACTTGCATGATTCTTAACCCATTGATTACGGTATGTAACACTTCCTTGTAAAATTATACCAGATCAGCATTTTCACATCGCAGAGAGGCAGAGAATTCAGGACACTGCCTGCGTATAGCGCTACACAAACCCTACACAACTGGTATCTTGCATGAGTATGTAGTGCCATGTATTTCCGTGTTACCAATGCCTCAAATTGTGCTGGGTATAATATTTTCACAATGTTCCCCTTGCTTAATTCCCCTTTCCTCCGGCATCGCGAAACAGTCGACCTAGAGGTCTCAATCGGGTTAAGCTTGTCACCAGTACAGTATAATACACGATGGGATTCTCAAGTGCGCACTTGAGAATCATTCCGGACTTGGTATGCTTCATTGCACGCCCTCCTCCCCTCCTCCCCTCTACCCTACCCCCTCCCCATCCCTTCTGTCACACACTGCACTCCGCGGTCAACCAAGGGCCATCGACCGCCGTCCATCTAAGTGTACACGGCCGACTGCAGCCAATCTTCATATTCATGAGTCGCAGCGATTCAATTTGAAATTAATAACGTCTTGGGCTTCGCCGCGTTCACACGACCGAGAAAAGTGGACATGTTTTCATTGCTAATTTCGGTCGAATTTATTAAGGCTCGCGGCTTCTTCCTTGCCCTCCAAGTAGGTGGGTGAATAATTTACAATTTTATTCATTTGCACGCATGTAATAAGGTGTTAGTGAAATTGAAAACCCAGAACAGAGGGCAAGAATCTTAGGAGGATCAGAAGAATCAAGCTTATATTTCAGCTCATTTATGAAGATAAGCAATTGAACAAGAATGCACATAATTTCGCTGTTGTTTGTATCAGTGGGTGCAGGCGTTGTGCAATATTGTGATCTCGCGCTCTGGCGAAATTCAACGAAGCTCGCTTCCCATCACTAGAGGGCGCTGTAGGGCTAAGTCATGGTCGGCCTGATGTGATAGACGGGGCATGCGGGTAATATTATTGAAACCCTTTTTTTCTGAGTCTGACTGGCTTTCAGCTCTGCATAAAAATGGTTCGTAATCAATGAAAGTACCTTCAGGATATGAATAATAACACAAGTTCCTGTGGGGATTGAAAAGAGACCTAATATTAGCACCAGTATTAGCAGTGAGGTTAAAAAGTACGGGGACGTGCATTGTGTGCAGTGCATCTGAAAAAAAAATAATAATCTGGATTTTACAGTAAAATGCAACATACAATGTTGCAAACTGCTTACAGACTGAAATGACCAAAAAGCAAATATCAACAATTAGGATGGCCTGACATTTCGATCCCACAAGAACCTTTCTCAAAGGCCTTTCTGCCTTTGAGAAAGGTCCTGCTAGGATCGAAACGCCAGACCCTCCTCATTTTTGATAACCATGTTTTTATTTGCAAATAGCAATCTACTGAAGCAACAGAAATCTTGATTTCATTAAAAGAAAAAGAGTTCTGAAACCATCATTCAGTAACAATCGAACCCAGGATGAGGTTACACGCAAAGTGTTGGTAATGAATGAAGATATTCATTGCACTCAAAATGGCTTATAAAGGCATCAATGTTGCAAACTCCTTATGAACTAGAAAGATCTGAAAAGCAAAAAGGAAAAAAAAGGTCCGTGGGCCCTGCCGTCTTTATCTGACATTTTGTGAATTTTTCTTATCATCGAGTGATTAGAATATTATCGAAACAGAACTATTACCGGGCTGATAATCAATGATATGTAGTTTTATCTGGAAGGAGCGTTGATGCCTTGTGATGTTCGGCTATACCAAAGTGCTCGCTGCCCCTTTCCTCATCCCCGTGCAAATACCAAGCCATATGTGTGCACTATAACAAATGTCGGCCAAGATTTGATCCAACATTGGAACCCACGCTGACCAAACTCGCAGCTGGTGACAGTATTGGTCAATAACAGCCCGACTAACAATATTGCGTCGGTCAAAACGAAGCCAAAGCTCCGACACGTCGCAGTCATAATCATACCGAATGAATGATGGGCCTATACCGGTAAAGAAACGATTCAACCCAGCATCTATCTGCCCAGAAAACCCCCTTCAAAGTTCGGGGTTTCCCCTGAAATGTTGTGACTCCGAGGTGGCTACCCATAATTTGCTCATTAAATGAGTTTGGTCTGCTGTGGATGTGCTAGCTTGTTGTACCATAAGTGGGTTTGTAGCTCTGGTGCACATGCATGTGGTAAAATACTTTGCCAGGATTAATCCTGTATGCATCACTTTATAGTGTATAAATGCTGGGGTGCTTTTGCTTGGTGTTCATCTTTCGAGACTGACTTTAAACCCCCACCCCCCTTGAGGTGGCCGGTTTTGGAGACTGGGATCTGAGGTGGTCCATCAAAGAAGGACTGCCTGACGGTTTGATATGAGGGGGAAACCCTGTCTCAGTGTGCCCTCAGAGTGTCGAGGGGATGGGGGAGAGGGATGGGTGACTGGGGTAGAGGAGAAGGATCGCAGTGGATTTGTCTCAAGCTTCCTGCCGACTGTGTCACCGGTTCTTCAGGATGCCGCCATTGTGTTCGAGTGACTGGTTTATTTTCGGTCGCGCTGCGCCCAAACCCAAGCCGAGCAGAACTCTTGTCACCGCCGGGCGAGCGCCGCTGAAACTTCAAGGTTTGTAAACTCAACTCCGCCTTCTCCCCCACCATAATGTTTTGATCCCCCGATGCCTCGTGACTCAAGGCACGAGCTTAGCGTGGAACATTCAAGCCTTCAGATGGTTCGGCCTGCATTTTTTCTTAGTCGCTTTCCTATTTCTCGAGCTGTCCGAGAAATGGGAACCATGTGTTGGCATTGGCCGTGGAAAAGTAACCGCGGAGGGTATAGTGACTGGGAGGGCATGGAGAGGAGGGGGAAGGATGGAGCATTAACGGAGCTCGAGTTAAGGAGGAGGGGAGGGGGCCACGTGGACGAGCTAACCAAGGGCACCGGACATGGGCGGGTTGGGAAGCAGGGAGGCAGAAAGGGGCTGAAATACACGGACGGGGAGGGGTGGGGAAGGGGGAAATGCCTGCTCGATTTCACGATGAAAAGTGAGCTGTGACGAACTGTAAGGGGAGCTGGGAAAACGACTGCACCATTAACATTAAAGGCTGCCTACACGCAAGAAAAAAAATGGAATCCTCACGAAAGAGAGATAATTCGTTATGCAGAATTGACCTTAAACACACAAATACTTTGGAAATGTCTGCGAATTTTGTGGGTAGATTATTTTTATGTGCTAATCAATATGCAACTGACGTCCAAACGCTTTTCAGTGACTTTAAAGGGTTTTTAAACGTCGACTGAAGACCAATAAAATGAATATCCTGATTTGGCATTGAAATATATTCATTAGTACTTTATAATCCCAGATCACAAGTTATTTTTGTGTATCAGGCTTATTTGAAGTGTCTTTAATTAACGAAATTAAGCTCATAGTTTTTGATGCGCTATAGTAAACGTCATGGGTAGAATCATATTTGTTTCTGTCCACCAGATAGTCCACCTGTTAGATGTGTCCAAAGTGACTCGCTAAGATGATGAAAACGCTGGTCCCGTACATGAGTATTTCATAGTGGTTGCGTCTGCCGTCGTCGAATTCAGTTATTTAGAGGTGAACGATTTATGGAAAAGAGCATTCATATCAAACGAGGAAGCGACTGTGGAGGAATTGGAACAGTCAAACAAACATTGAAATGCTGACTTGGAACTTTTGAACAAATTGAAAAAATGGCAAAGAAAACTTTGACTTAACCGGGATTTGAACCCGACACCTCTGGTTTTGCGTACCGGTGCTCTTCCCATCTTAGCTATACCCAGGATTGGAAAGGTGCTTAAAGACTGGGTTAGTTTTAAAACCACAGACACAACGAGGCCACAACTGTGTTTGGTTTCCGAAAGGTTAATTTGTGTAATATTGGGCAATATGTAAGCAACATTTTGACTAGCATTCGTGCGATAGAACAAAAATCAACTGCAATAATCACCGGTAAACATAAACCACGACGCTTTGGTCAGGTCGGTCAAAATCCAATGCAGACTTCTAACATTTCGGATACCCGCAGTGACGCTGAGCAAACGATTGTACCCGACACTTTTCCCAACGTTTGTACGGATGAGTGAATCTAACCAAAAACTAAGAGGGTCTGACGTTTCTGTTCCAGCAGGAACCAGCGATAAAGGCAGAATGTCTTCCAGACAGATTCTGCTGGGATCGAAAGACCAGACCTCCAAAAACTTGAGAGATTTGTAACTTTGATTAGTCAAGCCAGTGAGCTGCTGGTAACATTGTCATGGTGTTTGGTACGGCGGTATAATGTTTGGCGGCGGTACTAGTATACATTATTGGAATCCGCCACACGACCTCGACCGGCCCGGTGGTCAAGTGGTTTTTAAGACGTCTGCACTAGACAGCCGGAGTCTCGGGTTCGAATCCAGACCCCATGTCTGATTAGTTTCTTAATCAGGCATCGGGCAAAGAAATGGGCACTCAGTGCTTATTGTGTCGAGCAGAGCAAAACCTCACTGAATAATGTTTGCATTTACCACAGAATCTGCGAGATTGGATAATGGTGATATACAAAAATGTTGCAAACTGCCTACTGACTAAAATTACCAAAATGTAAATCTTAAAATTTAGTGGGCCTGACGTTTCGATCCTAGCAGGACCTTTTTCAAAGGCAGAGTGCCTTTGAAAAGGCAGAGTGCCTTTGCAAAGGCACTCTGCCTTTGAGAAAGGTCCTGCTAGGATCGAAACGTCAGGCCCACTAAATTTTAAGATTGGATAATGATTGACTTTAAAGTGTTCTCGTTTTTCTCTCTTCTCGCTGTCCTTGGAGTTGACCGCCCTCCGATCCCCGCTCCCCTGCCCCAAGCGATGTGAGTCGGTATGCTATGAGTGCCTCTAACAGGGAGCTTGGCGGCAAGGCGTGCAGGGAAGCCGGGCGAGTGACGCGTCATGCCCAGGCAACGTCGTCACTCATCGCTCGCTTCAGTCATCGACCAGGGCACATGAACCCCAAGTCGATCCGCCAAACCTATGATGGACGGATTAATACGTTTTACAACCCATTTCCTCTCTTATGATTTGTCTAATTCGTTTTGCACTTTTCCAAAGTGATGCGGCCCTACGGAGGGGGAGCCTTGGCTTTTTTCTTCTTCTCCAACTTACCGGTTTTTTTCTTTCTTTCCGTCCAACCGCCACTCCCCTCCGATACTTTACTTTCTCCAGCCCGTCGCTGGGAAATTGATGATGTAAACTTGCACCTGGAACGCCTGCCAATCTTCATTACGGTGGTTTGTCTCCTGGTCTCTGAGGGAGAGACGGAGAGGGTAAGGGGGTAGAGGTGTCGTTTTGGAAGGGGTTCAACCTCCACAAAGGTCACTCTTTTCGGAGGTGGAGGAGGAGGAGGGGGAGCCGAATCGAAGGAGGAAATTTGCGAGGGTGACGAGTTGGTTTAGTGTCAGATGTCGAGTCGAAGCAAAGGGGGACCAGCAATCGTCTTTATTCGTTGCAGCGCCTCGGGCTAATTCGACAGGCTGGGTATAAGGGGGTGATTTGGGGAGGGTATAAGACTGGAAGGAGCTTCCCCAATCTGAAGAGACTCCAACGCTGACAACAAAAGAACTAAGGTGGGACGCCAAGAGAAACCTTTCGTCCTCTTTTTTTCTCCATCTGGGAATTAGAATAAAAGGGAGTAAAATGAAACTCCTAAGATGTTGTTTCATTCCCTCCCCCTCGCCTTGGTGGATGTGATATCAGTATATACCAGTAGTGACAGTGATTCACTGGTGTTGAGGGTGCTTGGTCCTCTGGGGTATCCACCAAAAGAAGACGTCAGGAAGCAGGGGGCGGGAGAGGGCCCAGCCCCCTGTCCTAAACGGGCTTCCATCTCTAGAAGATTTCACTCTGCTCGGTCCTTCCAGCTCGGCGCGTCACATTGGGATGGCGGCGCTGTTTCAATGTCTTTTCGTGAGACATGCAAAGATGGATTGTGTAGTGGGTTTTTTTTCCAGTGAGGGAAAGAAAGAAACTACTCTCGATCCCAAAGCGATGTTCATGAACTTCGTTCGGTTCTTTCAAGCTTGTTTCTGCGGATCTTAATGAACAATCATTGTACATCAAGTCCATTTCTGCATAATTCGTTCTACCAAGGAGAAGTAAAACGCATGAGACATCGTGTGGACTTTTCGACTCGGTTAAACTGACCTGGTCAATTTAACCGGGGAGAAGTTGGTCGGTTAAACTACCCATTCGAGCCGGATAAGTTACCTGTGTGGAAAACTTCCTGGGCTGTCCGCATTGGACTTAAAATGGTCAAGTTACCAATTTGCTCGGTTAGTTTCCCTCAAAAAAGTCCACCGCGGGCAGAACTTTAGTATGCTGCAACCCTATAGTAGCCCCAGAGAGATCAAAGCGCCCCCAGGCGGTGGTGCACGGAGCGGATAGAATGGAGCATGCACCGATGCAGCCTAGCTCATTCACCGTGGCCAGCAACCCCCGTCTTTGCGGTAGCCTTGTCCAGAAAAATTGACCATTATTTGTTTGCAGTGAAAGATCTTCCCGTCGTAGGCATGGAGCAAAAAAGCAAATGGTTCATCGAACCCTTCAGACAAAGCGTCCTTGTAATATCGGCACAATGACACCACTGTCCGCAGCTCAAGATCTGCACCGATTGATGATATTCCAAGTGCTCGAGTCTTCCGCTGGACGCGCATAAACGCTTTACTTGTTGGTTTTCATTTTTTTTTTAAGATCGAGTGAATACTTTCCCCGATTTCTTTATGGTCCTTATTATTTTTGGATGTATTTTTTTTCTTCAAAATAGATGAGTCACTAATTCGTCGGCTAAAACCCGGGCGAGATATTCAATACGAGTGGCTGACTCTCGTCTCGTCTCGTCCTGGGGTACTCAAGCGTCGAGTTTCGAGTTGGAAGGGAGTGGGTGGGCGGGAATGTAACGAGGGAGGGAGGGAGGGAGGGAGGGAGGGAGGGAGGGAGGGAGGGAGGGAGGGAGGGAGGGAGGAAGGGGAGAAAGAGGTAGGGGAGGGAGTAGGAGTGGGAGGGATAGAGGCCGGGGAGAAGAAGAGGGAGAGGGACAAACGGAGGGAGGGGGAGAGGAGGTTTGAGAGGGGGAGGGAGGGGGAGGCAGTGGAGGCAGGCAGGGAGGGAGAGAGAGAGGGGCAAACGGGGAGGTAGGCAGGCAGGGCGGCGGAGAGGGAGGGAGGGAGGGAGGGGGGGAGAGAGGGAGGGAGGCAGGGAGGCATGGAGGCAGGGAGGGAGGCAGGGAGAGAGGGAGGGAGGGAGGCAGGGAGGGAGGCAGGAAGGGAGGCAGGGAGAGAGGGAGGCAGGGAAGCAGGGAGGCAGGGAGGGAGGCAGGGAGAGAGGGAGGGCGGGAGGGAGGGAGGGAGGGAGGCAGGCAGGGCGGCGGAGAGGGAGGGGAGGGAGGGAGGGAGGGAGGGAGGGAGGGAGGGAGGGAGAGAAATCAGCATGGAGGATGTTTTGCAGATGATAACGCAGGCTCGATGTTGATAATGATGATGACGACGATGATGAGGATGACAAATCTGGGCGGTCAGGAGCGGGGGGCGCCATCCCGGCTCCCCCCGGTGACTCATATCTGAACTGATCATCTGTCGTGCCACGCTCTTGACAATAGAGACTTTTGTCAAAATCAGTTTGGCCGCGCGGGGATAAGGATAGGGTAGGGACGTCCGTTGTTTGTGAGGCGCATGTGTGTTAGGGGAGAGGTGGCTTTAATCTCCTGCCCCCTCGCAATTAATGACATTTCAAGACTGCGGACAAAAGAGAAAAGATGGCAGTATCGCCGCCTCTCTTGTATGACCTCTTGATAATAGTCTCCTGCTTCTTCTCCTTAGTCCTTCTATTTTTTTGAGGGAGGGGGAGGGTCGCTGGAGGCGAAACAATGTCGCGAGATGAAAATGGCGGGAGGGGATGTATTTTCCTTCCCCCGGGGGCGAGAGGGTGATTTTTTTCGGCGTTTCATCGGGGGATGTACTTTGTCGTATTGTCGGAGGGTAACCTTAGGGTGGGCTGGGGTAGGCGGGTTGGGGGAGTGATTAAGGCCAAGTAATACACTTATGGCTTAGAGACATTATGGGCCGGCACATCGCTGCTAATGATAAATCACACGTGTACGTAGAAGGGAACTTCGGGAGGAGTAAATGGATTATGACAGGACGGCTCGGGGTTCTAAGCCTGTTCCGGGGATTGGTGGCTATTTGGTCGGATAGAATGGAGTTAGGAAGACAATACGGGCTGGTGCTCTGACTAGAGTGGCTTCGAGCATCGCCGTTTAAAATGTCTTCCCTCTTATACTTCACACACAAAAAGTTGCAAACTGCTCGCTGACTTAAACGACAGAAATGCAATTTTCAGAAAACAAAGTATGGTTAATCAATGAGGGTTTGCACTGCTATACACTGAGTGTCCATTGCTTTACCCGATACCTGATGAAAACAATTCAGGCAGCTCGGGCGGGATTCGAACCCGCGACTCCCGCTTTCTATCGGGTAGACGTCTTACTCTTAAGCACTTGACAAACGAGCTGTTCGAGGTCGTGTGGCGGATTCGAAATTCGAAAAAATAAATACTGTATAGCAGTGGGTATATATATACTGCGTGCATCATAGATATAAGATAATGTATAGTTACATGGCGTTATGATCCGAGTAGTAGGAGAACCGTTCTCAAAGATTCTGCCTTTAAGATAGGTCCTGCTTGGGTCGAAACGTCAGGCACTCTTTTTGTTCGACTTACAATGTTAGAGACGGGGGGATTGGGGCGTTGATTAGAGGATCAGAAAGAAGCGCGAACTGGCCCGGCAGCTTGGAGAAGTGCCAAAGTCGTCCGAAACTGATCAGGTTAATTCCTCGAGTTTTGTCCAATTTCCGTCCGCGCTATTAACTCGCCACTACGGGGTGACTCACTGCCTGCGTGAGTGCACTGGTCCTTGGGCCGTACAGTCTTCTTGAGGGGATTAACCCGCCCTTTTGGGCGCGAAAAAAAAACACACACCCGCTGAGTGGTTAATTATTGATTGACACAAGAAATCACCTGAACAATTTTTCCCTCTCACTCTCTCTAGCTCTATCTATCTCTCTTCTTCTATCCCGTTACAAAGTCGGTTTGTCGGTTTGTCAGTTTCCCGTCGACGAACCTCGAAGCACCGTTGACTCAAAAATAGGAGCACTGTGGGGACACAGGAACGATAACATTTTGGCAAATGCACTGTTTGGCCGCAAGGCTGAGGACCCCGAATCCCCGGCTGAGCTATGGCCCACTTTGAAAATCTGTGAACGGTGAAAGGGAGGAGGGATAGAGGTGGCGATCCCAACCAGCTGCCCCTACCCCTATACCCTCCACCCCCACCCTCCACCCCCCTCGGGTCAGCCATCCAATCCCTCTAGCTCGCTAATCCGATCCCTTGGAAACGACCAGTGGGGACTATTATGGGACGGTGTGGGGATGGGTGGGGGTAGGGAGAATTGTGTTCTCTCTCCTTTCTACGCGCGGCTTCGAAAAGCATCCCTGCGCTTGGATGAGCGCCCCTCAGTATTCTACCGCCAATGCCGGGGAACATGATGGATTGACCGGCTAAAAGTGCACGATTTATGACTCACACCTCCCGCACAAAAGGTCTTGTTTTCCCCTCTCCATCCCTCTTTTCTCCTGGTATAGGCTTAGACCTACCTTGGTTCTGGCATTAGCGATCAAACAAAAAAAATCCTGTAAATCAGGGGGACAGGGTATAAACGGACAAGGCGGCTCTTAGAAATCAGGTTTCCTCAGCAACATGCTTCGCCCACAAATTGAATTATCAAGTAACCACACGGGAGAAAAGACATTGAGGGCAGGGAAATATCAACCACCCGTCGCTTTAAGTTAATGTTTCAAGTGCTCTTAAATTGTGGAGACGATCTTGTGGAATATTAAAAACATCACGGGCGAAGGGAATTTGAACTATCCTATAGCCGAATGAAGACAATAAAGGTAATGAATGGTGTGTTTTTTACCGGTGTTACCAAATCCACAACAGCTTATTTACTTGAAATGAAAACTATTGAGTGTTGATAAAATAAGTTGGAAATCTTCCTGTGAAAATTAAGATAATCAATTCTAAATGCAATCTTTTTTCCCGAGAGACCTGCACATCGAAAGCGGGTTATTGCCTCCCGTTTGTAACGAGCAATGTAATTGATGTTATTTCGCCAAATAATTGAAACTATTTCTCATCTTCATTTGAAACCATTGTATAGTCTATATTGAAAGACTGACCTGCAATATTATTCAACACAAATCTTGTGCCAAATCGCACGTCCTCATGTCCCGACAATTAACATTGAACGAGCGGATCCCTCATTGGCACCTTTTCCTACTGGGACATTTCGAACAGTTTGTAAAGTCGGCAAAGAAAAATTGTCAGGGCCGGGACTACACCCTGACATAACGTATACCAGCAGCGCTGTTACCACCCAAGCTATCCAGCCCGTTTAGGTGGCGACCTTCCCAAGATAGTCACCTATCTCTACCGGGAGTGAGAAGCAATTTTTCCTGCAATTTAAAAGGCGATTTTGTTTTTGTTAAGTAGACGGTCGAACAAGATGTTTGATCGTGCGCTGAATCAATCCAGTTGGAACGTGACTTATTTGTCCACTTTACACAGTTTTCAAAAGTCCAAGTATTATATTATATATATATGCCCCGGGTTGCCCCTTCCTTTTGAGAGCGAGCAAATCATGCATCCCGACCGAAGTCAACGTCCACACGCCCGCGTCTGTTACCCCCAGCTGTGGGCCAGTGACGGGGTGGGGGTGAGGGGGGGGTGAGGGGGGGGGTAGGTAGGAGGAGTGAGGAGAGGGGAAGAACCTATCTGGGGGATGAATCACCACCACCGATACGAGCGTAACAAAAAAAGAAGGGGAGGGAGAGGGATATAGAGAGAGCGTGCCGTGTTTGCCCAGCGATCTGCCCTCGACGATCGGTGCGAAGAAGTGCCTCGCGTAATGGACACTCGGTAAACACTCGTGGTACAGGTGCGCTGGACCAAACCGTATTGACACTACCAAGAGTGAACGGGGTTTTTTCCCTCCTTCTTCCATCCCACAAGAAAAAAAAAAACAACCCACCCCACTTCCACAAATGTTATTCGAGCAAATTCGGTTTGGGTTTGGGGCTGTTGCGCGGAGAGCTAGTTGGGGCATGGATGGGGCGAGTCTGGTGGACCCTCCGTAGCTGGATCCAGTGTGGGACGTGGATATTGTGTTACAGCGCACCGGTGCTCGCACGGGCGGGCGTCTTGCTGAGGTCATTGGTGACTTCGGAAAGTGCCTCTCTCTATAGAAACGCACAGGGGTCGATACTCCGACAATAACTGAAGCAACTCCATGAATCTCTTCTTTCTCTTCTCTCCCCTCTCACTCCCCCATCTCTCTCCTCTCTCTCTTTCTCTGTCTCTCTCTCCTCTTTCTCTCAACACCCCTCTTTCCCTCTCTCCCACTCTCTCTCTCCCTCTCTTCCTTCTCTCCCTCAACCCCCCTCTCTGTCCCTCTCTCTCCCCCTCTTTCCTCTCTCAACCCCCCTCTCTCTCCCTCTCTCTCCCCCCCCCCCCCTCTCTCTCTCTCTCTCCCTCAACCCCCCCTCTCTCTCTCCCTCAACCTCTCTGTCTCCCTCCCCCTCCATCTCTATGTCTCTCCATCTCTCTCTGTCTCTCTGTCTCTCTCCCTTTCTCTGTCTCTGTCTGTCTCTCTGTCTCTCTGTCTCTCCCTCTCTCTCTCTCTCCATCCCCCTGTCTCTGTCTCCATCTCTCTCCCCTCCCTCTCTCTGTCTGTCTCTCTCTCTCTCCATCTCTCTGTCTCTGTCTCTCCCTCCCCTCCATCTCTCTTTCCCTGCCCCTCCATCTCTCTCTCTCCATCTCTCTGATTCTCTCTCTCCATCTCTCTGCCTCTCTGTCTCTGTCTCTGTCTGTCTGTCTCTCTCTCCATCTCTCTGTCTCTCTCTCCATCTCTCTCTCCCTCTCCACCTCTCTCTCTCTCTCTCCCTCCTCCTCCCTCTCCCTCTCTCTCTCTCTCTCTCTCTCTCTCTCTCTCCCCCCCTCTCTCTCTCTCTCTCTCTCTCTCCCTCCTCCTCTCTCTCCCCCTCTCCCTCTCTCTCTATCTCTCTCTCTCTCTCTCTCTCCACCTCTCTCCCCTCGGCTGAAGTGGGATCTCTCCGTTGACTAAAGCCGAGTGGGTTTATCATGTATTTCTGTCTCGACCAAAGCTAATCGGGCGAGGCCGCTGACTCGTTCATTTTCCCCGTCTCAAGTGCACGGTCCCCCCCCCCCACGAAATCAATCAATTCATAGCGATAAGAGGGTGGAAAGGAGAACGAACGGAATATTGCTGAGTACCGCGTCGGGTCTGACGGTGAAGTTTGGATGACGCGCTCCAGAGAATGTAATTATTATTAAAGTCGATGACCAAGCAGAATTATAAGGAGTCACTGGGCCGTCTTAGACAGCTAGGTCTCGGTGTATGGTCGGGACATGCATAGAGGTCTATACCCACAGATCCGTGGTTCAGATCCAACCACCATGCAGTATCTATAACTTTTGAGATTTTAAGAATCAGAGGGCGTGACGTTTCGATCCTAACAGGACCATTCTCAAAGGCCTTTCAGAAAGGACTTTGCCTTTGAGAAAGGTCCTGTTAGGATTGAAACGTCACGCCCTCTCATTTTTGAGAATAATGTATTGCAGGTACTGACATTA